>CAKNWU010298890.1:0-11470 GCA_932072015.1 Andricus quercustozae
TGATACGCTGGTATGGCCGGTATTAGGTTATGGAGCAGAGATATGGGCATGGAAAAAACGGAAAGAGATTGAGAGTTTACAAAAAAGGTATATTTAAACAGATAGTTAAATTTTCAAACAAAAATGGAAAAATTAAATTTTCAGCAAAAAGCAAACGAATATTCATCAAAATGCATGAATTTTCAAACACATAGTTGAATTTTAAATTCGAAAACTAAAATTTTCAACCAAGAATGGAAAAGTTTAATTTTTATTTTAAAAACGAATTTCCATTAAAGTAGTCAAATCGGGAAGCAACTAGTTCTATTTTCAACTCTAAAATATAGATTTGTAACCCAACAAGACGAATTATCAACAAAACAGTTGAATTTCGAACTGAAAGGGAAGACTTCTTAACCAAATTTTTTAATTTTCTTCCAAATAATATAATTTGTAACAAAAAGTGTAATAGTCAGGAGGAAGAAATTACAAAAAAGTTTAAGCAGAAATACAGGAATAATAAATTACTGACAAGACTATTATGTCTGGGTGGCCACAAAACAGTTGTAAAATAATGAATAAGCAATAAAAATGAAATATCACTTACCATACGATACCAATTCTTTGCAATTGTCTTCACGCTTTATGCACTCTTGAACTTCGAAATGAAAAAAATTTAATAAACTGATTGAAGCAGAAATAAATCGTTAAATATTTATAGTTGAATTTATACTTATAGTTCAAGAATTTATTTTAAGTGTTCAGGTAATTCGCACATTTCTCTATTTTCACGAAAAAGTTCACTTCTCTCGAAAACACACTTTTTAACTAAATATGCACCATTCTTCAGACCAGTGATAACTAACACGTAAAAATTGCTGCGCTTGAGAGCTTCTCTAAAGGTAGTATGAGAGGTGCGTGTTGGCGTATCCAAGAAGACGGGGGCTTCAACGGTTGCCTTTCTTTGGGCGAACCACAGAATCGTCCCCTTTCGGGCCTCAAAAGTTGTCTACGAGTGGGGCAGTCAAGCCTTCATCCTTTGGCTCTCTAGTTAGGCTGGGATCCAAAAGACCTTTTGTGTCCATGTTAGGTGCTGATGATTTGATGATTGATTCTTTTGCAGAATGTTCTCCTGATTGCAAATATATCGGATGCAAATCTAAAATTCTTGGTCGTTTTGTTGTTATTTAACGTTTTATGTTTTGAAATCAAAAACCCCATATCTCTGAAAGTTATGAAAGTTTTTAAAGTATTTTTTTTTATAATCTCCTAAAGAAAGGTCATACCCACAAATTTTATCCAAAGGTATATGTTGATAAAATGGATAGTTTACAAGAAAAATAAAAAATATTGTTTTGATGAAACACCATTTCTACAGCACAGTTTCTATAATTTCAGATTTTTTTAAATCATATACTACTCGCTGAAACGAAGATGACTTATTTCAAAAAAATCTTGATTAGACTATTAGTTCAGTTAAAAAAAAAATGGAAATATATACAAACTTTTCACGTCTGTACCTTTCATAAAATTTGTGCGTATGACCTTTCTTTAAGAGATTATGAAAAAATACTTTTAAAACTTTCATAACATTCAGAGATATGGCGTTTTTTATTTAAAAACAGAAAATGTTAAATAACACAAAACGACCAAGAATTTGCCATGTGCACACGATATATTCGGAATCAGGAGAACATTTTACACAAGAATCAATCATCAAATCATCAGGACCTAAAATGGACACAAGCTCTGCTCTTCGAATCCCAGACTAAGTATTAGTTATTGCGGGTCTGGAGAACGGTGGTTGCAGAAAGGGTGCAGTTACATAAGGCAAAGAATTGCATCGTGTGGTAAGTGATGTTTCATTTTGATAGCTTATTTTTAATTTTTTAACTTGTTTTGCGGCTACCCTCATATAATATTCTTATCAGTAATTTATTTGCCTTGTATTTGTATTTCAATTTTTTGGGGGAGTTTCTTCCTCTCTACAATTACATTTTTAGTTAAAAATTCTATTATTTGGTTAAAATTTCTACAATTTTGTTAAAAAAAAAGCTCTTCAAAATTCTAAAACTCTATTCAAAATTCAACGGTTTTTTTTAAATGTATCTTTTCGAGTTGAAAGTTCAACTATTTGTTTGACAATGTATGTATTTTGATGAAAATTCTTTCTTTACTGAAAATTTAATTTTTCCATTTTTGGTTAAATTTTTCTATTTTTAAATAAAAATTCCACTATTTGTTTAAAAATTCATGTATTTCGATAAAAATTAGTTTTTTACTGAGAGTTCAACTTTTCCATTTTTGGTTGAAAATTTATTTTTTGTGTTGAAAATTCAACTATTTGTTTAAAAATTCAGGTATTTTGATCAAAATTCGTTTTTTACTGAAAATTTAATTTTTCTATTTTTGGTTCAATATTTATTTTTTGAGATGAAAATTCAGCGACTTGTTTGAAAATTCATGTATTTTGATGAAATTTCGTGTTTTTTTACTGAAAATTTAATTGTTCCATTCTTAGTTGAATTTTTTTTTATGAGTTGAAAATTGAACTATTTGTTTGAAAATTTATGTTTTTTGATGAAAATTCATTTTTTCACTGAAAGTTTAAATTTTACATTTTTGGTTGAAAATTTATTGTTTTGAGTTGAAAATGCATGCATTTTGACAAAAATTCGTATTTTAGTGAAAATTGATTGTCCGGATGCAATAAGGGCACATAACATTTTCTCGTGCGAAAACAAAATCCCCTGGAGTGTTTCAACAAAATTTTCGAATTTTAATTTTTAAAGGATATATTTGGATGTGAAATTTTATTGCGCATCTTTTTTCCTCTAGGCTCTAGGTAAAAAGTTGTAGCTTCTTTAGTTTACAAATTAAAGCCGAAAAACTGACTTTAAAAAAAATCAATTGTAATTCATTTTTCACTTCAACTCGCGCTCCGTTCGTCAGTTATTGGAATTTTTTAATAAAATTTCCAGGAAATGTGCTTTATGGTATCCTTTGACTGATAGAATAAGAGGAATTTAAACAAAAAAATTTGATAAATTGTTATTCATTTTTTTCCGATGCTCAGCGTGAATCGGACTTTTGTAACTTCCAGCGTTTCGTTTATCGAGAAAATTTTAAGCAAGGAAAGACTTCTCGCTAGAAAAATGCGGAGAAAACTATGCTAAAGTTTTTGGGGAAGTTTCAGATAAAAATATTCAATAGTTTAGGAGTAGTTGTGATTTTAGTTAATGTCAGCGCTGGAGCTTTCGAGTGTACTATTGGACTCTGGGGTTTTCCGCCGTGACACGTTCTCGCGCTAGTGAGTTTTTGCTTACAGTACGATATTAATTAAATTTCTTAGTGAATAACCATTTAACGATACTAAGTTGACAAAACACTCATGAAATAAAAAAAAAGAACATCAAATTGTTACTCATGAATTTTATTCAATTTTTAATTAATTAAAAAAAAGGCTTTGCGATGTAATCATCATCAAAAGAAAGAACAGAATCATAGCTCGCTTTGCTGTTCGTTATCGACTCAAATTATTCAAATAAATATAAATCAATATAAAACTAACATTCTATATTTAATTTTTTTTTAATGATTGATTTTTCTTTTTTCTTTATTTCGACAGAAAAACAGCTAGAACATTATTTGGTTTGTATATTAATTTTTTCCTTGTGTGTAATTTAATTCTATGAAATTCTAGTAATAAAAATTATTTATTCAATTAATTTTATAAATGTCAAAAACCTAATTTATTATGTTCTGTATTAATATTTCAATTAAAATAATTCCGCAGAAAATTTTGCCATGCCAGATAAACGAAGTAGAAATTTTCTTCCACTTTATTTACTTGGAGTTGATATAACAGTAGTAATTCCTAATTTAAATAGAAAAATTATTCAAACCTGTACCTTGTTTTTGCAAGTGTTTCGTACATTTCACGCCCATTCAATCTCGTATTTTTTTCGTTTTCTGCCTCGAAAAGCTTGCGGTATATTTTCTATTTGAATATAATTGTAATTGTCGAAAACTTTACAACTTTGCCACTTTTTTAATTACTCACTTTTATTTAGAAAAACATATACAAATATATTTTATATAATCTTTACAATCATATGTGCAATATCCAGTAAACAGTTAAGGACTAACTGATCTGTTTTAATTTAGCCTGTGCATTGGTTTGTTTACAAAGCGAATGTTCAAGGTCACTTCGAAGTCAAACCGAATGCAGGTATAAACATTGTGTGTACATTAGAGTATGTGTCTTACAGTTAAATCTAAATAAACCTCAAAAATACATTTAAAATTGAATAAAATTCATAAGCCTTTTATCAACTTACTCTTGAAAGCTCCAGCGCTGACTTTAACTAAAATCACAACTACTCCTAAACTATTGAATATTTTGACCTGAAACTTTCCCAAAAACTTTAGCACAGTTTCCTCCGCATTTTTGTCCTGAGATGTCTTTCCTTGATCAAAATTCCCTTGATAAACGAAACGCTGGAAGTTACAAAATTCCGATTCACGCTGAGCATCGGAAAAAAATTAATAACAATTTTTCAATTTTTTTTTGTTGGAATTCCTCTTATTCTACCAATCATGGCCAATATAATATGAATACAATTAGCAAAAATGAGTGATGAGTTTTCTATTTAATGTCTATAATCGGAATTTCTTTAGATAATTCGCTTAAAAAATGAGCACGCAGTATGGAAAAACAAATTTTCATTACTTGAAATCACTGGCCTGTCAGTTTATAAGCAATTGCAACAAAAAATTAACTTTGTTTCTCCATAAACTCCGATTAAAAGCATTTGCTTATATACGTAAATTATTTAAATAATACGTCAACCATTTAGGATGATAAATTTGCATCACTAAATATAATCGCAAATTTGATGTGAAGACAATTAGCAGAAAAAAACAAAATTTCTTGCCAGTAAATGCCGATAGTAGATGTTTAAGTATGTAATCGATTTAGAAAAATCATCAATAAATATCAGATGACAACTTTTCCTGATTAAGTCGCATCCGGACAGTATAAGTAATCAATTTTAAGGTATAACTGTACTTTACAAAAGAACAATCCATCATTTTGCCTATTTATTGTACTAATTTATTTATAACAATTAACTTCACAATTCAAGGATTGTTTTCTTTCATGTACGCATTAAATACAAGTTGCTGGGCACTTGAAATTTCCCATGTGAAATACATGGGAAAAAATCACAGTTTGGGGTTTATGGTATAACTTCTATGGGCTTGGGAAAATGTTACTGAAAAGTTATACAACTTGTAGCGAACTTTCCAATGAAGAATTTTATGTATCAATGATTTTGAATTTAAAAAATTGAATTTTCACGTAGTTAATGTTTGAACCGAAGATGAATTGATATTTCAACGGCATTTGATTTGAATGTTACCTCAAAGACAGTTGAAAATTAACCAAAAAGACGTTAAATTTTAACGAAATAATTGAATCCTAAACCAAAAGAGATTAATTATTGCATATATTGAATGTTGCTGAAAAGCAACTTTCCTTTGTTCAGGAACTTTTAATTTAAATCCAATTTTAAAAAAGGAACTTCGAGTGGTGTTACGAGACCTGGGTACTGGTTTGCATTGTATTAATTAAAATATACAATACATTCAGTACTCAGGAATTGTACTTGCTACCCAATCGACGTAGCATATTTTTAGCTCCATTCAGAAAGAAGGTAAGTCTGTTGAAAATTTAGCATGAAACGCGAGTGTCACGATAAAAATGTGTGCCTACGTAGGCTTCAGCAATTTAATCTTCAACTACACTTCATTACGTAGGAAAGTTAGAGTATGAAGATGCATGCATGAGAATCTTCCCCCCACTACTCATCACAAGTTCTCACCACTACTCATCACAAGTACTCACACTAGTACTCATCCGAGTACTCGCAACCATTTACTTCGCGAAATTAGTACTGCAATCTGCGTACTCATGCCAGTACTTACTTGAGTAAACCTTTTTCCAGTACTTAATTTTCGTAAGGAAACGTTATGTAGAATGTGGATAATTTCTCAAAGTAGAGAAAATGAATGTTAATTCCGTCATCCGTTCATTAAAAAATTTACACTTTTATTGGTCAAAATTGAATAAAAGTGTCTGTACAAAATAAGCCGACGTTTCGACACCGCTTTGTGCCTTTCTCAAGGCTATGTAAAAAATAACGGAGGTTTTTTTCAATGTTCAAAACTAAAAACCAAAATTTGTTTGAAACGCAAGTATAAAATAATGAAAAATATAAATATGATAAATACCTGTTTACGTAGAGTTGAAAAAAAATCGATTAGTTATCAAATTTCATTATGGTTCAAAAAGTCAGCATTATTTCAGAGCTTGAAAATACATTTTTTTATAACCTCATGCGTGAAAGAACCGAGTTTAAAGTTAGTTAAGAAACTACATTTTTAGTGAAAATAAGGAACAATAAAAAGTTTTTGATGTAGCAAAAACGACGGACAATAATATTCAATCAGCTGATTGATCAAAACAGAAGCAGTAGTAGATAACTTTAGCCATAGGATGGCCTGTGATTGGCCGACAGGCGTGGCCTAAAACTATGGGGGGGGGGGTGGAGTTAGTTGGTCGAGGGGCGTGAACTAATCGCAAAATGACGGTCGTTAGGAGGCGTTACCTGATTAAAAAATGGCGGTCATTCGGAGGTGTTTACCAATTACAAAATGGCAGTAATTGGCGTGTGTAGCCTAATTACAAAATGGCGGTAATTAGCGTGTGTAGACTAATCACAAAATGGCAGTCATTATGGGGTGGGGCCTAATTACAAAATGGTGGTAATTATGGAGCATGACCTACCTAATTAATCGAATGGATAATTCACAGCTGGAAAAGCACAGGGGCCCTACCCCCTCCCTGTTAGTCTAAGAGTAGAGAACAATTTGGAAAAGGAGACAACTAATTACAACGCAATTTGATTATCTTAAACTTATTTCCTATCAAGGTATGTATAATATTTAATTCACTAATTAAAATTTAAAATGATCCTAAATTATTTTAAGTGACAGGCAGTATGTATACACATTTTTAAATTATAATTCCATATCTATTTTTAATAAATTTCTAACAAAATACATTTAATTATGTACGTGAAGAAAAAAAGTTCAACCTCGCCAGCAATGTATGAAGTTAAGATGGTTTTCAGTTCCATAAAAAACGTTTTTAAAATATAATTCGACGAATTGCTTCTCACGTTTTGTTTTTACCTGACTTTTGAAGTATGCAGATTTAAACTTAATTATCTTATGGATTAAGTCCTCATTCGGTGAGTTTATGTTTTCAGACACTAAATAGTTTACAATCGTTGCAATTAATAAATCTTTACATGCTTCTACGTTTTTCAATAAGGGAGCTTCCATAAAGGGTTTCACAGTTTTTTTGGCGCATTTTCGACCCCCCCCCCCTCACCCTATTTTCACATTGTGTCAATGGCGTCTCACTGTCCTCTGTCACAGACTGTCACAATGAGGCTACCCCCCTCCCCCCAATCCACAAAATTGTGACATCCTTAATGTAAACTCTCTAATAGTTGAAACCTCATGAACCCTTCATCGACACAAACAATAACATTTTTCAGTCCTTCGAAACTAGATTTCTGAAGGACTATTTCAGGAGTATATAGCTTTATCTCCTTGGTCTCAACCTCGCCCAGCTGCGTGTCATTGTTAGTCTCGTCGTTACGTTCCTTGCCGTCCTTCAGAAGTACTGCTTTGTTGCCGTGAGCGGTCGTAACCACGAGCGTGTATTTTCCCAATTCAATGGTTTGCAGGTATAAAGGTGAATACCCGAAACAGAAGTATGATTCTATTATATCCCAGTGTTGTTGGAGTTTTGAGAAGTATGATTCTTTATATCCATATGTTGTTGGAGTTTTGCCCAAGCTGTAGAGTCGAAGGTGAAATGAATCAGTCTTGCAAAATGAATGTCCGTAAACAGTAGGCAGAATCATTTGTTGCGTGGTTCTGTTTACACGCGTAAAACTTATTAACGTGCTTTATCAAAAGTTCAGGTTCACTTTAATTAATCAAATAGAGATGCCATTAAAAAACTTATCTATTTTAAATAACATCTAAGTCACATCACTGATTGTTGAAATGGTACAGAAAATTGGTGTAATAAAAAGAACATTTAGAAATTATGACGTTATCAATATACAGTTCGCTTATCATTTATCATTCGGTTCAGTCACTCTTTCGCGTCTCCGAGAGCACTGTTCATCGAGTGCAATGCTTGCAAGGGACCTCGACAAATTCCAATGTTGCCAGACAGGTAAAATCAAATACATTCAAAATTTAGAAAATTGGCAACATCGGACGTGTCCTGAAGAAGAAGCATCAATACGGCCTAGGTACCGAGACATTAGTTGCTAGAAAGGTGCAAAATGACCATGCTGAGTGGTTATCGCCAGCGGATCCTCAACCTACGGTTTATTTACACGGATGCTCTCGTACCCTCCTTGATGTTCCTTCAAATTCAGAGGTCTCAAGCTTATAACTTCTATTCTTCTCATCCCTTCAGTCATTCCTTGAAGCGCAAGCAACAAACTCATAAAGTTATAATCCACAGAAAGATAAAGTCTAAATGCAACATTGTGAGTCAGCCATTGAGGATCTGAACATTCCGCACACTTTGAAAGAACATCTTTCAACAGGATTAAATACAACATAAACTAAGATTATTAACATAATAGGTTGCAAATTTGGAAAAAATATGAGTCCATGATAACATAATTCTGTAATAATCCTATAATTTTGGATTCTTTTTGATAGTTGTACAAGTGAGAATAAAGTTTAAACTATGCAGTAATCATGATGCATTAATGTTCAAGGAATACAAAGTTAGATAGGTATGGAGAAATTAACGTCTACTCAACAATAATCGAACAAATAAATCATCTTTAAGTCTAAGATTAATAAGAAAGATGAAGCTACAATTACTACTACTCAGGGAGTTTAATCAGGTCATTATCTATTGTTAATAAACAGATTTTCGTTAAGGGGCGGCTGGTAACATTGGAGGCATTGACATTAACTGAGACGACCCTGGTAACTCCATCCTCTCCTGGACGAAGACCTTCAATTCGCCCCATTTTCCACCGTTAGTGTGGCAAGTTGTCCTCACGAATGATGAACATGTCTCCAGGTTTAATTTGATTGTTACCTGGCTGAGTCCATTTATTTCGTTGTTGGAGTTGACTCAGGTACTCCCTTTGCCATCGCTGCGAAAAATGCTTCAACATAAACTGGATGTGTTGGTAGCGATCAAGTCTATTTTGCCGAATTTCTCTCAAATCGTGTTGTAGTAACGCTGACAATGATTCTCCAATTAGGAAGTGGCCAGGAGTTAGCGGAGTGAGGTCATTAGGATAATTGGAAATGGGTGATAAGGGACGCGAATTTATACATGCTTCGACTTGAATTAACAATGTATACAATTCCTGGAAGGTGAGCCGCGTGTCTCCCATCACTCTTCAAGTGCATTTTAGCAAATTTAAATGCACTCTCCCAAAGACCTCCGAAATTTGGGGCGTGAGGGGGTATCATGTGCCACGTGATGAGCTCATTCGCCAAAAAATCCGTGACAGTTCGTTAAAATTCATTATTTTCCAGAAGTTGACCTAGATCTCTTAATTTGTTACGAGCCCCTACAAAATTACTTCCGTTGTCAGAATATATGTGTTTACATTTGCCTCTTCGAGAAATGAAACGGTAAACACAATTGAAAAATGCATTCGTACTCATGTCGCGCGCTTGTTCGAAATGAATCGCTTTAGTAGCAAAACAGACGAAAATGCAAATATATGCCTTGCTAACAGAACGACTTCGTGATTTTTCAACGACAATTTTTACAATTGAGAGGCCAGAATCGAGTTCTCAGTGATCCCATGACTGTTTGGCAACCTGCATGTAATAATTTTATATGTTCGTGGTCAATCAGAAGTACAGTGAGTGTATTTTTCGACGATAAAATTGCAGGATGCTTTTGTTTGAACGGTATTAGAGCATTGACTAAACGGCCGCCCACTCTGAGGATTTCGAGAGGATCAATGAACGGATTTAACGAGCATCATTTGCTTTTACTTGGAACCTGCTTCGAGCTTGAAAGATCTTTAAGTTCACTGGAAAAATGTTAGGCCTGAGCAAGTTTCAAGAGACAGGTCAATGATCCCTTTCCTTCCTCAATGGTCAAGTAATCTACATTTCGAAGTTCCCTCGCATTTTTCAGATTGTTCATAAATCGCAGACAATATGCTGTTATCCTAATTAATTTATTAAAACATGAATAATGTTCGAGCCAATTAACATCCTTCCCCGTGGTTAAAATTAATGTAGATTTCTTTTCGGGTGCATTTTCAAGATTCTCACAATGTGTATCCTGAGGCCAAGTTTGAAACGGCTGCGAAAACCAGATAGGCCCTTTCCACCAAAGTTTCTTGTATCGAAGTTCTTCAGAATTGATACCTCTAGAAATTAGGTCAGCGGGATTTTCCTCAGATCTAACGTGATTCCAGTTCTCGTTCGTGAGTTCTTGAATTTCACTGGTTCGATTGGCCACGATATTGTTGATCAAGATGTAAGTCGAGGGAGGCCATAACTGATTCCGTTAATTGGGTAAGAAGCAGCGCAGTCTGAAGTTCTAGCGTGGCACCGAGATCCTCTTAAATTGGGCCACTCTAGATTTTGCGCATATTAATTGTGTGGTGACGTGTTCAAGTTCATCTGCCGATCGGAGAAATATACGTGCTCCATATGCATCTTCAGATGCATCGCAAAATCCATGAAATTCGACCTTGACATGATTTTTGCAAAGTGCAAAACGTGGCACGGAAATTTCATTCAATGCCTGAAGTTGAGTGCTTTATTCCATCCAGTGAGTATGTAGCTGTTGTGGTAGAGATTCATCCCAGTCGAGTTGAAGATCCCATAACTGCTGTAAAATTATTTTCGCAGGATGATTGCTGGACCCTCTAGACCCAGGGGATTGAAAATTGTAGCAATTGAGGATAAAATTGTCCTTTTTGTGACCCTTTGCTGCGAAGGTTCTGGAACTAAATAATTGAGTTCATCATCTTCAGGTTTCCAAAGGAATCCCAAGGTATTCGGATCCTTATCAGCTTGAATAATTCGTTCAAACGATGTGTGACCCGATTCATTGAAGACTTGCGGTTCAGTGGAAGGCCATTTCCTAAGTTAAAAATCCATAGGAAGAAAGAAGTGTTGTGATTTCTTCCTTCAGTTGTTGTGCCTCTTCAAGTGAGGAAAGCCCAGCGAGTATATCGTGAACATAAAAGTTTCGTATGATGACTTGTGTGGCTAAATATGGAGCCGAAGCAGTGCCGTTCGTGACTGTCTTTAATCTAAAATGTTGAAGGGTTTGAGAAGGATCCTTCCTACATAAAATTCGCTGAAAATCGAGCTGTTTTTGATTAATTTTTACCTG
>CAKNWU010298970.1:0-17994 GCA_932072015.1 Andricus quercustozae
GTCTCTCTTCCTCTTCAAGAGATCCTCCCCGTCCCTTGCGCTTGACGCTCTGTCTCTCTTACCTTCTCGCTACCTTCGTCCTGTTTTCTCCCTTCCCCCAACGCGCCGCTCGAAATCCGACCACGCACTGTTGGCCGTCGTGGAACGTGGAAAATTACCTCCCTGTCGACTTTACTAAGTGCCTTCTATTGCCGCCAAATTTGCCTCTTTTTTTCATTTTTTTAAATTCCTCACAGCCCTTGCATACACCCCTTTCTCTCCTTTAAGATCTCCCAACTCTGCGTAAACCACCCTTGACACCTCGAAGGCCCCAGACTCTGACCCCAAACTCCCCCGACTCCTTGTCAACCTAACCCCACTTTCTCTAAGTAGCTGAATCCCACTTCACTCCTACGCTGAAAATTACTTTTTATCCTTCCAGTTCGCCCCACACAAGCCTACTCGCCTCCTAGGCTTCCACCTTCACACTCCATCCACACCTTCCGCACAAATTTTGCAAAATCCTCTCACCACCTGTCACTTAACACGTTCTCACTTCCGCCACCAACATGCAAGTCCAATGAAGCTTTTTAAGGTCATCCCTTTTTTTCGCCCACCACGAGACGATGAGCAAGCAAAGAAACTACTTGACATCGTTACCCTTTCGAAATCAAATTATAAGTTACATTTTTATAAATCGTCATGGTAATGTTTTAGAAAATCGTCACTTCTCACGGAGCATGCAATACATCTTATACGTCTCTCTTGTATTCAAAAGTACTTACTTTTAAAACTGTATACACACTGCATTTTCTAAAAAACTTTTAAAAAAACATTCTTACATCTCTGCTACCGGCTGTCACAACTGGCGAATATAAACCAATGACGACCTTTTTCAAAACTACCTCCAAAACCCATGTTATAACGGTCTTCCGCAAGAGGCGCTACGATATTTTATCTGGTTTGCTATAGGATATGGGCACGGAAAAATGTCGCGGATAAGACACTGAAATGACTTAGATCACAACAAACAAATTTTTAATTATTTACTTACAATCCTGTTTCCGCTCACAGGATGAGTTAAGTATAATCAATCTTCCTATATTGTACACAACATTTTGTTCAAATCCACGAATTCATATATCTTCTCTAACAACGCAAAACTGCAATGAATAATGTAAATATAACCTATTTTCACTCAAACAACATATGAAGGTATACCTTTCTGTTGTACTACACTAAAAATCTTTATATACTATAATTTCTACCACAAACTTCACTTCCTTTATCAAACATATTTTATACTCTAGGCAGGAGTACCAGGAGGCAGGAGTGGGGGTAACTTCGTAATTTTAAATCGGAATCCCAATTTTTTATCACAGATTCAGATTCTCCCTCATGAAATACGTAAGTCTTGTTCGAAATTTTTTTTCGATTCGCGATAGATGGCGCTGCAATTGCGAAAAATGTAATTGTTGATTATTTCAAGGATTTCAGTGAGTCCCCTTGCCTCTCACCATCGGGGTGCTTGATTTCGGTGAGTCACCTCGCCTCTCGCCATGGGGTGCTTGATTTCGGTGAGTCACCTCGCCTCTCACCACGGGGGTGCTTGATTTTGGTGAGACCACTCGCCTCTCACCATGGGGTGCTTGATTTCGGTGAGTTTAGTCGCCTCTCACCATGGGGGTGCTTAATTTCGGTGATTTCACTCGCCTTTCACCATGAGGGTGCTTGATTTCGGTGAGTCTACTCGCCTCTCACCATGAGGGTGCTTGATTTCGGTGAATCCTCTCGCCTCTCACCATCGGGGTGCTTGATTTCGGTGAGTCCCCTAGCCTCTCATCATCGGGGTGCTTGATTTCAGTGATTCCCCTTGCCTCTCGCTATGAAGGTGCTTGATTTCGGTGAGTCCACTCGCCTCTCACCATGGGGTGCTTGATTTCGGTGAGTCCCCTCGCCTCTCACCATCGGGGTGCTTTATTTCGGTGAGTCCCCTCGCCTCTCACCATCGGGGTGCGTGATTTCAGTGAGTCCCCTCGCCACTCACCATCGGGGTGCTGTTTTTCGATTAACATTTTACAATAAGTGCTCAAAATGTTGTCCTAGTACTTCGATGCACTTGTTAATTCGAGCTTTGAAAGATTTCACACAACTGCGAAGTGTGTCTGGTGTTATTTGTGCACATGCAAACCTGATTCGCGCGATCATGTTATCACGAGTTGTTGGCACTTCATCCTACACGCGACTCTTTAGATAACTCCACAAATAGAAATCGGGCGCCGCAAGATCTGGCGATCTGGCAGGCCAATTTATCGGACCTCCTCTACCGATCCATCGTCCATTGAATTCGCGATTGAGTACTTTCCTCGCGATTGCGGAATAATTTGCTGGACAACGGTCATTTTGAAACCACATGTTGTGTCGCACTTCCAATCTTAGGTCTTGAAGCAAAATTGGAAGTTCATTTTCTAAAAAGCTACGAAATTTTTCATTGTTCAAATTTCCATCAATAAAATATGGACCGATAAGTTGATCTCCAATTATTCCACGCCAAACATTCACGGACCATGGACGCTGATGCTCAACTTCACGCAACCAGTGTGGATTTTGTACACTCCAATAGTGCATGTTGTGCCGATTAACGATACCATGGTTTGTGAGAGACGACTAGTCTGTAAACAGTACTCGAAAAAAGAAATTCGGGTTTCCTTATATCTGCTGAATCACCCATTGACAAAATGTCACTCGGTTCTGAAAATCATTGCCATGAAGTTCTTGATGCAGTGAAATATGATAAGGATGATATTTATTACGTTTTAATACCTTCCAAACACTGGATAGATCCATTCCGGAATCGCGGCTTAGTTATCGAGTACTAACATGAGGGTCTTGATTGACTGCAGCTAAAATCGCGATTTCATTATCAACTCCAGTAACTGTTTCTCGACGCTTCCTTTTTTTCGTTTGTACACTTCCGTCAGTAATGAACTTTTGGGCAACCCGGTAAAAGGAAGCGCGTGAAGGAACACTTTCTGGAAAGCGTTGAGCATAAAGCGCAAGCGCATCATTGATATTCCTGCCACTTTCTCCATAAATGAGAATCAATTCAATTTTTTTATTGTTGAGATAGAATTTCCATTGTAAAAGCAATGAAGTCAAGTTATGGGGGAATACAACGACACCCAAACCAACTGAAACGAACGTGACCAACAGCAATAACCCAAACGAAAGCAACTAATTACGACCAACTGAAATGAACGCAACCAACACACCCAAATCAAATGAATACGTGCGCCCATCCGCGTTGGGAGCTTCATATGTTTCTCGATCTTAATTCGTTTATGCGTTACTCCGCTCTACGATTTTCATTTGTTCTTGTTCGCAGTTTACGTTTACTTGCCATCTCATTGTGTATCGTGAATACCATGATTAAAGATCCAAATTACTTTAATGCAAGTTTTCGAGGACGAATGATGTCTTTGTCCTTCATCGAGGGTTCATCGAACCAGTACCCCGATGGTGAGAGGCGAGGGGACTCACCGAAATCAAGCACCCCTTGGTGAGAGGCGAGTGGACTGACAGAAATCAAGCACCCCCATGGTGAGAGGCGAGTGGACTCACCGAAATCAAGCATCCCCATGGTGAGAGGCGAGGTGACTCACCGAAATCAAGCACCCCGATGGTGAGAGGCAAGGAGACTCGCCGAAGTCCTTGAAATAATCAAAAATTACATTTTTCGCAATTGCAGCGCCATCTATCGCGAATCGAAAAAAAAATTTTGAACAAAACTTACGTATTTCATGAAGGAGAATCTGAATCTGTGATAAAAAATTGGAATTCCCATTTGAAATTACGAAGTTACCCCCACTCCTGCCTCCTCGAGGGGTGGGGTTGGGTATATTTTTTCAAAGTTGCTTTTCCCCCTCGAAAATAAAAAGTTTGTATTGAAGATATTTTTTCATAGGATGCGTATTTTTTTAGATATCTTGATGTCACACGTTAAAAAAAAACACCCTGTATTTGACAAGGGCAACTGACGTGTTGCCGAAACGCTATGCTTTTGTACTGAATTACCTCTCAGACTAAGAAATAAAATAAATTGATTTTGAACCAGTAACCTAAATTATTAAATGAAAAGTAATTCTTTTAAATGCAAATGTTTGAAAAGATCTGAGGAAATGAAAGCACTTTAAGTTGTCGCGCAGACTGTTTGACCAACATGTGTATTAAATTGCTATGCCAATGTATAATATATTCTAGTAGTGGTGCTGCATATTTGCATCATATACTTATGTTAAACCTCATATAGATTTTTTTCAAGTATCGAATACAAATGAAAATATCAGTGCTGTCGTAGGCTTTTAGCGGATTCAGGCATTCAGCCAACTGCCTAGGCAGTCAGCCGACTGCCGGCGTTCAGAAGAATTTGGGATGAAATCTGTACCTGGCGTCCAAGTGCCTGGTTTATTTAGGCATTTAGAAGAATACTCAGCTATTCTTCTAAAAGCCTGGTACGTTTTAGGCTTTTACAGGAAACCAATCATAGAGTATTAAAACACATTAAATGACTACTTAACATGTTTTTCTATTTTTATGTTTATCTAATTAATGAAATACACTTCTACAAAATAATAAGCATAATGATTTTATGTCATATATTTAAAAATTCTTTTCATTTAAGTTCATGATTTCACAGGATGCAAAAGTAAACATTTATTTATTTTTCAATTTGCCTTATTATAATCATATAATATTATTGATGACAAATAATAAAAAAAACGTTATTAATTAGATAATAATTTAATTAAAGAGTAAATGTAGCCATTTATGTTTTTCCGCGTCCGAATTGCAAAATAAAAATACAATGTTCTCTTCTTTTTATTTAGTTTTTTTTTGACATTTTTGTTTGGTTAAGAATTTCAAAAGATTATCTACTTTAAATTAAAGGACAATTGTTCATTTTTTAGAAAATTTTTATTTTTATTTTTTAGTAAATGACTGAATTCACCATTTCACATGCATAATGTGGCTATTTTCCGTTGTAATATTCACTAAATTCTACAAAAAATGCGATCAGAGTTCAAATGATGCACGTTAAATGGTGAATCTAGCCACTAACTTCTTTCCGTGACCGAATTGCAACATAAAAATAAAATTTTTATCTTCGAAACCTGTGAAAACATGAACTTATAATAAAACACATTTAAATATAGGACATAATATAACTATCATTATTTTGTAATTAAATTATATGATTATAATAAGGCAAATTAAAAAATAAATAAACGTTTGCCTTCGAATCCTCTGAAAAGATGAACTTAAATTAAAAGTATTTTTAATTATATGACATAAAATCATTATTCTTATTATTTTATGCACATAATATGTCACACGTTTTTCCTTTGTTTAAATAAAGACGAGAATAACATTTCCTTGAAGCCAACAGGGATACAATGATATAAACAAAAGAAAAACATGTGACGTATTATGTGCACGACCACTTAGATGAACATGAAAGTAAAAAAATGTGAAATAGCCATTTAATGTGTTTTAATACTCTATGGTTGGTTTCCTGTAAAAACCTAAAACGTACAGGGCTTTCAGAAGAATACCTGTGTATTCTTCTGAATGCCTAAAATAAACCAGGCACTTGGACGCCAGGTATAGATTTCGTTCCCAATTCTTCTGATCGCCGGCAGTCGGCTGAATGCCTGAATCCTCTAAAAGTCTACAACAGGTGCCAAACGCCATCCATGATTGAAATGTGCCGCGAGCTTCACAGATGTCTTTTGTATTCATGCGGTTCAGAATTCTGTCCCAAAAAAATTCTTTCCCTTAATCCTTATTGGAAAAAGAGGATCGTTCCATAAGTCTAATGGTTTCTAATTTCGTATTTACCGACTTTTACTTTGCACTTTCGTTACGAGTTGGCATTAGCAAGAATAAGTTGCACGTGCGCTTACGTTGAAATTCCTCAAAAATAGTAGTGACTCGAAATACAGGGTATCCCAGACTCAAGTGTCCGGAATTATATAGCTCTATAAAAATAAAAGAAATAAAACAAAATTCCTTTTCCAAAAATCAGTTGAAGTTTTAGTTTTTGATTTATAAAATATTTAAGCTGGACCAATCAGGAGCGCCGTATAGCGTTGGAATCTCGCTAACGCACACGTCACTGCTTATAGGGCGCTCCAGATTGTTCCAGCTTAAATACTTTATAACTCAAAAACTGAAACTTCAACTGATTTTTGGAAAACGAATTTTGAACTTATTTTTACATTCTCATTCATGAGAATGTAAAATCAATCAATCATACGTTTCGGTACTCACAGAGTCCGAAAATCCTAACATTTTGTCCATGTATGTCTGCCTGTATGTCAGTATGTCTGTATGTATGTCTGTATGTATGTATGGTTACCTGAATGTTGTAGCCACGCTAACTTCTGAAGGATTTGTCAAATGGAGTCAGCCTTTGATAAATATTTTAAGGGTCCTAAAATAAAGGTTGAGTTCGTTACCAGATATTTCCCACCAAAATTAAATATTTCAGAGCATTTTCAATATTTGGAGAAACATTTTTTTTTAAGTTTCAGAAATTTTCGTCCAAGTTTATTTTAGATGGGAGAGAGTCTTGAAAATTATCCTAACGACATTTTTTATTTCGATAAAAATTCAAAAAGTTATACACTTTTCAGTATTTTGAAAATTTCCAAAAAATAGACAAAAAATATTTTTCTGATAGATTAAAAAACTTCAATCGAAATTTTTACTACATGTGAAATATATTTCGAAACTATCCTCATAAAATTTATTGATTCGATCAAAAATCAAAAAGTAAGAGCATTTTCCATTTTGGAAACAAAATTTTGCGTTTCATTTTGTGTAAATGGTTTTATTTTTCAAAAGCAATCGTCTGTATAACCAACCTGTTGAGCGCGAACCGCGAGTATCGCAATGAAAATGTAATCGTCAAGGCCGTAGGTGCTTTGAGAACCCTCTTCAAAGTAAAATTAAAAAAAAAACATGTTTAATTTCACTTTCTGATTGTAGTTTATGACGGGTTTGAATCACAGTTTTGGATTTGCGCGATCAAACTGGGCTAATTGTCGGGGCAACTAAGAATAAAAATTAATGCAAAGTAAGAAGAAAATATTAAAGTCATCATGGAAAATAAAAATTGCACATTATTTTGCAAAATCTGAATAAGCAGTACCAGATAGAGGTACAGAAATGAATATAATATACATTATATTAACCGCTCAGAGGAAAAACGTAATAAGTCCCATGTTAAAACATAGGACTTCACATTTTGAACGAAATCGAGTGCAAAGTACGACATATGTGATAAGAATGTTTTCGTTAAAGCCGAAGGAGCTTTAACAAAAGAGAATTCACAATCATCAAATTGCAGTTGTTAACGCTTTGACCTTTGATTTTAAAAGTTCTGCGCACACATGCGCACACATGCTCGAAAATATATTCTCGAGCGCGAAAACCAACAGTCGCGCGTCCTAGGCACGGTCAAACTTGTGAGCCGCGCGCGTAGCGCGTAATGCGAATGTCCCCGCGCCGCGGGCATATTTTTTTTATTTTTGTACAGCTACATGAGTCCGGACACTTAAGCCTGGGACACTCTGTATTATGTTGGTATAGTGTCGTACTGAAAATTTTTATATTACTGATAGACGCAGACGAAAAGAGGTCTCAAAGCCATGGTCATTACACGTGGAATCCTGTGTTAAAATTTTGATCTCTTTGTCGCCTAAAAATTAATTTGCAGTAAATCGCAATGTGCATATTGTACGTGGAATGAACAAATTCATTCATGAAAACATACGAATCCACAATATAAATATTTTACCCTATCTTACAGTAACATGCTTTATATTAAGTTACTATTCGATTCATATCAGTGTACCAAAAAGTTCGATTTACCTCGGAGTCGATTCATAACAAAGCGATTAATCGGTCTCTTTGTTCTTTGATTATATGGATCTAGGTTGATGGCTTTTAAAGAGCCTTTGCACAGTCCAAATTACTAACACGTTTGCTTATACGAGTATTATATTGGTTTGAAATTGTGAAGTCGCAGCTGGCTGCCCGTGTCGTTTCACTATTCAGGATGGCTTATCTGATTGTGCGCGATTGAAGCGTTGATTATCTGGATCGAAGTTTCACGTTCGAGTTTTCCGAATTCTCGAAGTGTAGCTCAGATCAATAGGTAGGGTATCGATTTCAAGAACTCTAATTTGACAGAATGAAATTTTGTCAGAAGAACGCTAATTTCAGAGCGGGTAACTGAGGGCAGACAATTTATGAATACAAGAGCGGTGTTTCTTTGTGATATAGCGCAAATTGTGGTAAATGGAGCTGGTTTCTCTACATAATGAAGCAACAGATGGCGATCAGCGTAATAAGGATACATAATAAGTACATTGACTTCGCTAAAAACGAGCATTTTCCAGTCGTATACGTACATAACGCATCGAAATTCTAGATCTTCTCGATCACGGTGCTAGCGTGGCACACGTAACGATGGCGATCGTCATGGTCCCTGTAAATATAACCTCAAGACTCAAACAAAAATACAAAATTCCTAAATCGTTTAAACAATTTGTTGAGCAATGTACAAAAATGTTATATTCAAGTGAAAATTTGATATCAGTTCTCTTGGTGTGTAAGCGTACAAGATTTAAAAGTGGTAAGTTATATACTGCAATTCGTTTGTACAATAAATTGTAAAATACCTACCTCGTCCATTGTAGGATCACTTAAATTATACACATTTCAATCACAGATATTTCGCAAAAAATAAAATTATGATAATAATATAAATCTGCTTTTATGTAAATAACAACTTATCCATCTATGTAAATCACATTCGTATCACAGTGGTAAATAATTTAAAATGTCAATATAAGCGGCTGCCATTTTAATACGTGTGCCACATTAGCGCTATACTGCATACTCGATAAGTATTGTAACCATCTTCATACGACAAAAATGTGCTTATTTTCGGTTACATTACTTTGGTCTCCTTATGTCTATTCCCCATGATTTTTACTGAGGATGGCACGTGAAATGGCCCGAGTATGCAATTCGCAGTGAACAAACTTCGAGAATCCGACGTTTATACGCTAGCGTCTCACTCTCGAATAGGGTGGGGGTACAGGGGAAAAAATTCCGCTCGTACCTTTTGAGTCGGGACGCTCGTATCTTTGGAGTTCGAGTGTACCTGGATGAATTTAAAAAGATCTCGTACTAAAAATAATTCCTGGTAGTGCAGGTATTAAAAATACATCTTCCCCGAGGAAGTTTGCTTAAGAATTGAAATTTAGCATTTCCGAATGATTTTAAAAAGGTCTCGTCGTACTAAGAATTAATTCTGGTAGTCCAGGTATTAAAAATACATCTTCCCAGAGGAAGTTTGGTTGAGAATTCAAGTTTAACATACACGGATGATTTTAAGAAGGTCTTGTCGTACTAAAAATTAATTCTGGCAGTCCAGGTATTAAAAGTACATCTTCCCCGAGGAAGGTTGGTTGAGAATTGAAATTTGACATACTCCGATGATTTTATAAGGTTCTCGTCGTATAAATAATTAATACTGGTAGTCCAGGTATTAAAAGTACATATTCCCCGAGGAAGTTCGGTCAGGAACTGAAATTTAAAATACCCAGATGCTTCTATGAGGGTCTCGTCGTACTGAAAATTAATCTTGGTAGTCCAGGTATTAAAAGTACATTCTCCCCGAGGAAGTTTTGTTAGGAATAGAAATTTAACATACCTGGATTCTACGACATCACCGTCGCACTGCTGGCCCAGAGCACACTCTTCGTCCATCTTCTGGCATGAAAAGATTTTTTTCAGTAGCACCTGCCAGTCTGCCCACGTCCTGTCTTGATGAGCAGGGAGTCGAGGAACACTGTTTCGACATCGCCATGCAATCCCTACGAGCTTTGATAAACCGCAGTAACTTATTTTTGTATCGTCCCATTCATACAGCTCACTGCACTCCTGAATCTTGGCAATCAACTGTACAATGTCTGTATTGCCTTTTACCGAATCAAATTCAGGTTAAACTTCGGATCCATCCCTAAAGAATCGTCCGCTTTTAGCCGCCGTAGCACCAATCCAGCCTTATTGCCTTGGTGGTAAATCTGACGAACACACGACGAATTGCTACACTGATCGCGCCCGACCGTAGCCTGATGCTTTTTGAATATTACCCGAAATGACCGAAAGATTTTTAAGAAACTGAGGGATTGAAAGCAATCCCACTTCTCGTACATAGCAATATTCAGGATGTTTTTTAATCAATTAAAGAAAACGATTTAATGTAGTAAAAAGTGTACCATGAAATTAGATAAATTTCAAATATAGCTCTAGATCTCTCGAACCGATGCACCCGATCCCTGATCATAATGTCAGCCTGCTCTAGGAGCACGTACAAAGTTCTCAAACTCTAATCGGCATGAAACAAGGATCGTCCACATTGCCCTTATCCATTGACACCTATTTTTTCGCTCGGTCTTTCTATAATATTTGCATTCCGAGTGATTAGTACCACAAATCATTTTGAGAACGCTCACAGCAGTATCAAGCTATTAATATCTGCTATCCCCGGAATTCAAGTTTTTAGCCTTAAAATAATATAATTTATATATTAAATGATTATCGCAATGATGTTATAATATATTGAAAATTTTCAAGTTCTGCTACCATATCAATGAATCATAGCTCCCTTTGATGCGCGCCGCGCCGACATCATCCGTCCGAGATGAAATTAAATCTTTAAGCTGATATCAATGAAGAAACGTGCCGCATACAATGGGGTTGTTGCATATTTTTAAATATTTTTTGTTGACAGATAAATTAAAAGAACACTATAAAATGAACGTAATTTCTAAAGGAAAGTTTTTTCAAATAAGTTCAAACTTTTTTTTAATGTTTAAAAAGTATATGTTTTGACTTTTTGCGGGAAAATCGGATTGGTTCCGCACAGATCCGGAAGTAATTCAGTTTGAGTTGCGCGGTTCTCCAGTTTATGGGGTAATCCATATGGTCGCTAACTATTGCAATTGCAAGGGTAAATAGTAAACATAACCTATTGCTGTGTTTATTATTGTAAACGTGTTTTAAAAGTGTAAAGAAGGGTCTATAAGGTATTTAAAATGCCTGGAATTTTACTAAAACCAGGATTTGTAAAGTGTCGTGACAGTACGAATGTGCCAAAATTCGACGTGTGGATGACGAAACATTATTTCTCATCGAGCAGAGTTGAGGGTCATTCATACTCGCAATCCTCGTAATCATTCACTTTAACCTCTGCCGAGATAATTTTATGTCGGCAGAGGTTTGAGGTTGCAAAAATAATCTCATAATTCCGACATGTTATTGACAAAAATTTGAGGTTATCCTTGGAAACATTTCACTCTCACGCACTTGAATGATATTATTCATTGCTATTTCTTTTTAGGTTTTTAATTTTAAGCATAATTGTATTTTTTTATTGAGATTTGGTTACGACTGGCTGCTGCTTTTCGACAATTTTAAGTAAAAATATCACTGTTAGAAATTGTAAATTAAATTTTCGCCAGCTGTCTTCTATACACTTCGTGAGTCAATAGATCTTTATTCTGATTGGTTACGCGGCTTTTTAGGAAGTGACGTCTCAAGGTCACAGAGTTTTTGAATAGGGGTTTCGATACTTTTCTTAAACATTTTTTTTCTTGACAATGAGGTATTCAACACAAATTTTAAATGCACTAAAATGTTCAGAATGTTATGCAGCATTTAAAAAATATATCACCTAAAATTCATGCAACGACCCCATTGAATGGTTTTGTTTTTGTAAACAAATTTATTATTTATAGATATTCCGCAACCATACGTTACGCGCCGGGCATAATTTCTTTAATATTTTTAATATTAAATTCTTTAGCAGTTCTCTTTGATATATGCCGAAAGGAAGTTGACGTATTTTTTTTACAAAGTATTGGACGAAAAACGTAAATCTAAAATTTATCAGTCTTCAAATTCATCAAAATATTATTTAAAGTATGCATCACTCTTCGGACGTCATGTCTCATATTTTTCAATATCAAATTTGTTTTGATTTTTGACATCATCCGTCAAAGGTGTGATATTGCATATAACGTTAAACCATTCCTGGTTAACAAAATTCCATTCTGATAATGTCATCGTAGTTCCGGGAATCCTAATGACACATCAACACTTTTCTCTAAGTTCAAATCAAAATAATTGCACCATATTAAAAAAATTCTTAGGCTTTTTTCACCTTCGCTCCGTCTGTCGTCTGCCCAGACATTGCTTGGTAATTATTTACAATGGCTATAATGTGAGCATGCAGAATTGATAAAATTTGGATTACGTCATAGACTACCATTTTACCTTCACAGCATATTTTTTACATATCTATGCTCCCCCACAAGCCACAACTTTGAAGTTATTCGGGATAACCTCTTCTTATAATGTTACTTTTACCATAAACAGTATAATGACCATAATTAGCATTATTGTTTGACTACAGAAGTTTTTGTTAATGACAGTTTATATAAACAATAGGAAGCGTTTATTGATAACGCTACACAAGATAATTATTATCTACACGGTAAAAGGAATGTTATAAAAAAAGTGTATAGCTAATAGCTTCAAAACTGTGCCGTATAGTGGTGCATAGATATATAAAAAGTGTATTATTTATAAGGATATAAATAAACAATGGTTGATCGTGCGATAAAATATCCAGCCTGACCATTTTTATTTTGCGCCAAGGATTAACCTTTTGTTGGATAATCAAATCAGTTGGATAAAGTTCCGAAGCGTCAGACTTCCGATTTTTTTGTTACTTCGTAAACTTATGTATTTTGACGCGCTGATTACGAATACGATAGTGAAAATTGGCGCAAATTTGATTTTCATGGGAGAACCCATGAAACTCTTATAAAATCATGGTTTCTTTCATTTATTTCCATAAATAATGACAATTTTGAAAAATATTTTGAGACAAAAGTTGTAGATCTCATCAAAATGCACATTTTATGTTACTGTAATTTTTAGCCTTAGCGTAACATTTTTCGGGTTATTCGAAGTTGAAGATAGAAAATCACAAACATTTCATATTTCTTAAAGTATTACTGTTATCTATCACAGAGATCCCTTTCTGCACCCCATGAAACGTTGGAAAGGGGAACCTAGGTGATCTACGCTATTTTCGTGACCAGTCACAGGAGTGCCTTCACGCCCCCTTCCGTGAGATGTTGGAAAGGGAAATCTATTCGACCTACACTATTTGTGTGAACAGTCATAGGGGTCCGTTTCCGACCCCCGATGAGACGTTAAATAGGGAACCTACGTGACCTATATTATTTCTATGATCAGTGCCGCCCCCTGTAAGAAGATGGAAAGGGGAATCTATGTGACCTACATTATTTTTGTGGCCAGTAGCAGGAGTGCCTTACCGCCCCCATCAAACGTCGGAAAGGGGAACCTACGTGACCTATGTTATTTCTGTGACCAGTCACATGGGTGCCTTACCGCCCCAGATGTGACTTTGGAAAGGGAAACCTACGTGACCTACATTATTTCTATGATGAGTTACCAGGATGTTTTCGGCCCTTGATAAGAAGTTGGAAAGGGGAATCTATTCGAACTACATTATTTCTGTGACCAGTAATAGGGGTGCCTTACCGCCCCCATGAAACATTGAAAAGGGGATACTCCGTGACCTACATTATTTCTGTGACCAGTCACACGGATGGATTACCGTCCCCGATGTGACTTTGAAAAGGGGAACCTACGTCACCTATATTATTTCTATGATCAGTCGCAGAGGTGCCTTTCCGCTGCTGATAAGAAGTTGAAACGGGCATTCTATGCGACCTATATTATTTCTGTGACCAGTTGATGAGGTGCCTTTCTACGCCCATGAGACGGTAGAATGGAGAACCAACGTGATCTACATTATTTCTATGATCAGTCACAAGGGTGCCTTTTCGCCCCCGATAAGAAGTTGGAAAGGGAAATCGCTGTGACCTACATTATTTCTGTGACCAGTCAAAGGGGTGCCTTTCCATCCAGAAAAATCTCAAATGTTGAGAAAACGAAAATGCTCAAGAATAATGAAGACGCACCTGAAATCGTGAAATCGTAGAAAGACCCGACTCCTATCGCACCCCACCTTGTTATAACTCTTAAACTTTGTCTACGTTTTTCTCGAAGACTATCACTCGTAGGCTAAAAATTAATAAAACATAAAATGTACATTTCGATAAGATCAACAACTTTTGTCTGGAATATTTTTTGAAATTGCCATCATTTATGGAGGGTGGGGGCGTACAGGCACTCCTGTGAATAATCGCAGAAATAGTGTGGATCACATAAGTTCCCCTTTCCAAAGTCGAATGGGGTGCAGGTAAGAGTAATACTTTAAGAAATATTTAATGTTTGTGATTTTCCATCTTCAACTTCGAATATCCCCAAAAACTTTTAATCATAGGTTAAAAATTAATTTAACATAAAATATGCATTTTTATGAGATATACAACTTTTGTTTGAAATATTTGTGGAAATTGCCATTACTTATGGAAGTGAATGGAAAAACCATGATTTTATATGTCTTTTATGGATTTCCCCGTAAAAATAAAATTTGCGCCAATTTTTATTATCATACCCTTAATCAGCGCGTTAAAATGCATAAGTATACGTAGTTTAAAAAAAGCGGGGGTCCGACACTTTCGGAACTACACCCAAATAATTACACTCATTATATGTACGCTTCTACTAACAGAACATGCTTTGGTAAATTCTACGGCATCATATGTAGAGAAGAGCTCTCGATAGGTCTGTCCAACATGTTTCTCAAGTCTGCTGGATTGAGATCGGAGACTGAGGGATTTCGCTTTACCTGTCAAGACGGCGTTATAGACATCTTAATTTACAAAGAGCGCATAATGAATGTACCTGTAGGCGATAGCAACTGTCGAGCGTGCAAGCAAGTGCCAGAAACACTTAGACATGTTGTCAGTGGATGCTCAAGGTGTGCCACTTATGGGTACCTGTGTACCCGTGTGTCGCTCTATAGCGACATAATGCGGCTCCAAAAGTATCATATTACCATCGTGGGCCCTTCTACGGTGTTGATCTATTGCCCGTCTTGCCATACGCCCAGAGGGAACTCGAGTCCATTGTGGAGAATGATCAGTGTAAGATCTACTGAAATTCCTCATTCTCAACCACTCAACGTATCAGTGCTACGAAGCTTGATGTTGTCGTGATTGAATTCTCGGCACCAGCCAATGGTAATATTACGGCAAAGAAGGAAGAAAAACGGGCGAAATACCAAGTACTTCTTTTCGACCTGAGCAGGCTGTACCAAGGCTACAAAGTCCATCTTGTAGTTCTCATAATCGATTGCCTTGGAGATATGAAAGCTACATTCCTTAGCCAACTCAACAAGATTCCGGCTTGCCAGCGTCAGGCTCATTCCATCGCGAACCCAATGCAAAAGGCTGTTCGTCTGTGATCACTTCATCTGGTCTGTCAGCACTGCTCCTCATAACATTCTACAAAGATTGGTAGCTCTAAAAAATTATCCAGACGTGAAACCTTCATCTCCAACTGCCCATCTTCCGCGTAAGGTGTTTCGCGACTAGATACCTGACTCCAAGAAACAGTGTTGCACGATTTTGTCTCGTGAAAATTTCCCACTTATGCTTCCCATCTAGGACAGAAGAAGCAGAAGTAGATAACGTACGCGTTCCAGTTGCGTCGGGATTGGCTGCTTTAAGGAACCATTATCGTACCTTCTGGAGCATACAAATTCTCACACATATAATAATAATATAATATGGTTAATAATACGGTTAATATACAATACGGTTGCAATTATTAATAAGCAGTCGCGGACAATTGTCCAGATATAGTCCCGAAGGAATAACCCCTAAGCGGAGGCATAACAACCGTGCCGAAAGCTAAATGGCACCTAGATGAGGTGCCTTAAACGATGCCTCTGGGATATCGGGCGACCTCTCAGTGTATGCAGCCTTATCCTTGCACGTGGGTCTCTACAAGGATGGAAAACCCCTTTTCCCTAGCTGCTCATAGGAACAACAATGACACCACCAAAAAACCAAAAAGTTATAAATGCGGTTCAAAACGAACAAACGCGCAGACCACCCGACAATGGGTCGACAAACAGTGCCGATAACCGTACAGTTCGGGGTGCTGCAAATAATAATTTAAATGGAAACACGACGATGCACCGGCAAAACGTCCACATTGAGTGGACGAATCAACTTAAGGATGACGTGCTAGACTGCTACGATGCCAGCATTATCCCTGTTCGCGGAGGCTTTATGGCGCGTATGCACACTCTTTCTGAGCAGACACTTTCTGAGATATGATAGCGATTTCAGGACAAGGAGGAACATTGACATGCAGGTTCCTCCTAAGCCCCAAGATCTGACTGAAATGGTTGCCTCCCTTCGTGAGGATATCTCGGAGTCCGACCGCTGGACCATCACTTGTTCAGTTTATGGTGCTGCGAGAGCATTGACTGATTCAAATCGAAGTCTATAACCGACCATGGCTCAAAAGACCAAACGACGCTTGTATCAACTGAACAAGAAGATTGGATGGGCAAGACAGAATGCCTCCCATATTCAGTGTGTGATTGACTACATAACATCTGGTAGGCCGTTCACGGAAAGGGTTCGAAATTTCACTCAAGAACTAAGGATCGTCAATCATACAATAATCAGGGAGAATCAACAGTTTATCGCTGACCTATTTCGCCTCTTCAGTGATCACCCTGTTTCTGTCAAAAATCCACCCAAGCCCAACGAGGTAGAGACTTTTTGAAGAGAGGTATACAAGATCCCAAAAACAATGGAGTTGAAAGAAGATCATGATAATATCATCCGCTTCAACGAGTTTTGCGACAACCTCATAACATCTGAGGACGAATATCCATCAATTACTGCCGAAGAGGTGAAAAAAGCAATTAGAGCAACGAAGAACTTTTCCGCTGAACGACCAGATGGTATCAAGAACTTCTAGTGGAAGAAGTTTACTTCTACACATCAACATTTGGCCCACATATTCACCTCATATTTAAAGTCGGAGACGCCCATTCCGAAGAGGCTGGTGTTAGGACGCACTATACTCCTACCGAAAAAAAGGCAACTTCTCCAACCCAGAGAATTACAGGCCAATAACTTGTTTGAAGACACTGTATAAGATCTTTACAGCTGTCACAAACAACAGGATTGTACAAAGAATTGAGTCTGTGTGGCGTGAGATGTACGAAAAGTGTCGCTCAAAAAAAGGTGTAGCAGGCTGTCTAGAGAACCTGCTAATGGAAAGGTGTGTCTGTAAAGACGCTGCAGCAAATCATCTGTCTATTGGAAAGCTTCAAGGTGCATTCACACATAGAGAGATGCATAGAGAGATTGATGCCTCTTTGGAAAACTAGATTTACTATCTCATCTGGAAATTATCGTGTGGCAATACACCACGTCACCTTCCAGAGGCGCGTCTTTCAGGGCGGTACCATGTGCCCTTTGCTTATTTGCTTCCCAAGTCTGCCTCTATGTCTCGCACTACGAAATTCTTCTTGATTCCTCTGTGGCGAAACTAACCAGCGCGAGCATAAGGTCACTCATGTATTTTATATGGATGACCTGAAGCTCTATGCCTCTGATAAATGCAAACTTCAAACTGCCATAAATATCGTCGCGAAGTACACAGGAGAGATTGGGATGGACTTTGGATTCGATAAATGTGCCAAAATTCATCTGAAGGACGGAAAGATTGTTGGCGTTCCCGGGGACCCTGAGCTTGTGGGTATAAGTGTTATTAGACATCTTAACACTGGAGAGACCTATACATACCTGGGCATACCTCAAAGCCGCATTCAGGACGTAACATCAGTAAAGGAGTCTCTCCGAAGCAGATGCAAGCATCTTCTTCGACAGATTTGGTCTTCCAATC
>CAKNWU010298972.1:0-16819 GCA_932072015.1 Andricus quercustozae
AACTGTTGAGTGCGAGTAGCAAGAAGGCATCAGTGCCATCAAAAATCTAGGTAAAAATTGACTCCGCCATTCGGAATCGAATCCTCATTTGCGGCGCTAGAAAGTCAGGTCATAAATGACTCTCATTACTCATTAGGGTGGCTCTTATTTACTCTTGGCAAAAATTCTTTTGCGATTTTTTTTAGGGATACCCCCCCCCCCAGTTTGGTTCCATTTTATGTAGAAATAATTGCTGTAAAATTTGACCTTAATCGGACTAAGTGAAAGGTTGCCCCTGGGCACATATCATCACTCTTTTTCTCTTAGTCTATCTGTGTCTTCCCTGTTTCCTGAGTGTTCTTGTCAAAGTGCTGTCTGGTGTTTGCCTACCTTGAAAAATGGTTCCAATGTACCCCCATACGAATGTAGTGTATTAGTAATATAGTAGTTGTAGTTAGCCGATACAAATACTCAGAGACATACCTGACGCAGTTCTCTCTCGGATATCGGACGAGTCAAAACCAATTTTTATGTCACAATGTCCTCTGCTCATCTATTACGTGAGAAAATTTATTTCGTTGGATGTTACTGGTATAATATATCTGGAAATAAATTGCCATCAAGAGACGTTATAAATGTATTATTTTTCAATCTTTGTATTGTGAAGTTAACTTTATGCGAAAGTGCCAGACTAGAATTGCATGAGGTTATTGTTTTTTTTTTGGATAAACCACGAATTCCAACTCAGGAAGTAAGCCACTGTATTCCAGAATTAGAATGTTTGTACCAATAATGGAGACAATTGAAAAAACACGCTGGGAGAAAATCGGAGGCTCATAAGAAGTCAAGTCAACAAGGTCGACAAGGGTTTATGTTCGGAATCGATTACAAGGAGCTTCTAAGAGAAAGAAAATTTGCAGAACCAGATGAGACAGCGTTGATGAGAAAGGAGCGAAGCAATCTTGAAATTGAACGACTAAGTGAGAAATGTACAAAAAAATTGAAATCATGCAATACTCCTTATTATTTTTCCAGTTTAGTTTTTAAATTTAATTTTGCATCATTAAATTTCTTCTTTTTATTTCAAAGATGAAACTGCCGAATTGAAGTCATATAAAAGCAATAGCAGTTTGGAATCAGGTACAGATATAAATATATCAGTTGCTGGAAAATCCACTGATAATATTGCGGTAGAACCTTCTCTCTCAGAAGATGCAGAATGAGAATTTTCATCACCAAAAGCAAAACAGGCGAGAGGGTGCCGTACACTAGTGACTTCTAAACTCTGCTGCGGCCTTAGATAAATGTAAAAATCAGTGACAGGTATGCAGTTTATGTTCTGATTGCAACTACCGAGGCACTAGGCCATGGTGTCCAGGATTTTGTCATCAGCAGGTCATCCATTCACATTTCAAGAGAAACAATACGGCAAAAAATGCGACTGTAAGTAAAAAGCAGATCAGCTGCGGTCGTGCACTGGGATGCTAAGTTATTTCCAATGTTTACAGGTAAGGAAACCGTCGATCGACTTCCTGTGATTATTTCGAATGGGAATGCTGAAAAACTTCTTGGAGGGCCTGTACTGCAATCTGGGACTGGAAAAGAGCAGGCATCTGCTGGTTGTGTAATTCTTGTTGAATGGGGTCTCCAAGATTGTGTTAAAGCATTAGTTTTTGTTACAAAGGCATCGAATACGGGAAGTCATAGAGGTGCGTGCGTTTTAATAGAATATTTTTCAGAAAAAGATCTTTTGTACTTTGCTTGTAGACATCATATATATGAAGTTATTCTTAGAAGCGTTTTCGAGGAAAAAATGGTCTGAACTACAGGTCCGCCTGTATGGCAAAGTACCACCACGTGGACTATTTTTCCGTATTCCCGGTGCCATCCATCATGCGAGGCAAAAGCTATTTATTGCTTGAAAATCTTTCTCTTTCGCCGTGAATTTGTATTAGCTCCAGAACAAGAGAATGCGATATCTGATAGCTGTCGATCCCGGTATTTCTCGTGTTGCATTAAGAAAGCTAATGAATCATTTATGGTATTTACGCTCGCAAAACTATCGCATTAGCTTTCTTTGATCCGAAATTGTCATCAGAATCAAAAATCAAAATGGTCAATGCTTTGAATCGCGAAACAGAATCATCCAATGAGAATGTGAAGTGAGAACAAGTTCCAATCGATGAAATCTCAGAAATTATTAAAAATGGTATTGAGCAAATCGTTTCTGCCGACACTAAACGATTTTTCGGAAGGTTTAACTTGAATAATGAATTTCTTAGGTCAGAACCTCGACGTACCCTAAAAATGAAAGTTTTGTTAAGGGACTTGAGTTAGTAACTATATTGAAAGTTGTGAATGATGCGGTTGAGAGAGGCGTTAAGCTTATATAAGAATATAACACATTATTTACGAAAAACAGAAACAGTATGTGCTTCAGATTGTGAGTGAATATCGCCGAAAGTTCCCAGGTTATAAAAAAGATTCGTTGTCTAAGCGGCAAGATTTGTAGTAAAAACAAATGATCTTCCAATTTTTCTCGGAAAACGTTAGTCATACGAAAATAAGTCATGGATAATAATATGTGCATTTTCAATAGATCTACAACTTCTGTATCAGGCTTTTTTTTACGTAATTAAAATTTTGCAAAATAAACAAATAAAATTAGTTTTTTCTTCAATTATATGGTTTTTTATGTTCAAGGGCCCAGGGGCACCATTTCCTTTAGTCCGATTAACATTAGAAGTACCACGTGAGGCATTTTTGACCCACGAGGCTTTGTTTTGGGCCATACCCCCGTCTATAATCATCGAAGGACCAAATGCTCCCGTGACTTTTAATCATTTATGGTTTTGTACAACTTACCAAAATTTCGTCTTTCTATCCCACCTAGAAGTATGAAAAATTTACTTGTTATACCTGAAGTACCAGGTGGGTCATTTTTTTACCCTTACGCAGTTTAACGCAATTGGATATTAATTACGCCGGGGTTTGAAACTCTCAATTTCTTCTGAGTCTGCCTCGTTGTTATTTACAAAATGTTGGATTATATTCCAACAGTTTAATGTTAGATCAGGAGTATGTTTCAAGTACAAAAAGTGTGTGTGCAAAAGTTGCCAAGCCAAAACTCTTGTCGAATATCTGAACTGTGAGACCATCCCAGTTTAGACAATTCTGTCAACGCCTTTGCTCCTAAATATTTTCAAATATTTATAATTCTAGAGTGAATTTATTTGTTCCTATATATTTTTGTGCCTTGCTATCAATAAGCAAGAGAATACGCAAAGCATTTGAGCCACATGCTGCTTTATAGAATCTTTCATAGATACTCTGTACTTACCTGACTTGTCCGTAAAAGAAAAAATACTATTATTACTTATGTAAACAGTATGTTTTGACTCTGTTTTAATATTTTTACAACGAAAAACCGTCTTACTTTGTTTTACTTACTTATTTTAATGATGTAAAGATACTGTACTGTAAAGATGGCTACCCCCAAAACACCACCCTAATACCAATAAAACAATGGTTTCCTACTGTGGGTCAAAAATGACCCACGTGGTACTCCAAGGGGTACGGCGAACTCCGCCCAGCTGGAAATTCCTGTACAGGAACCTCGGAGGATCATGCACATGTTCCTGTATAGGAAAATGCACAAGAACCTGTACAGGTAATCTTGACAGTTCCTGTGCAGGAATTTGGCGAAGGAAACTATACATGATCCTGCAAAGGAACCTGCACCGACAAAGGAACCTTTGAATGATCATGTACGGCTTCCTGTACAGGTTCCATTGTGAAGAAAATTGAGTCGCAGGTTCCTGTACAGAAACGTGTATAGGATCCCTCACCGAAAGATATCAAAGGAACATTTGGAAGCATCCTGCACAGAAACATGTATAGGGTCCTTTGCAGAAAGCCATCGCGAAAACTCATGTCGCTTACAGCTATGAAGTTGCCTTTCGTTTATTCCCTTGAAGATCCAACTCACCATCGAGAGAGTCAAGCAACTAGCGAACGCTCGCGGATTAGTTCCTACGCAGGTTCATGTAGAGGATCCTGAACTTGTTCCTGTACATGAACCCACACCTCAATTGACTCTATGAAGGAACCTGTGCAGGATAATTCAAAGGTTACCTTGTATACAGGTTCTTTTGCAGGATCATGTACAGTTTCCTTCGCCAAATTCCTGCACAGGAACCGACAAGATTACCTGTATAGGTTCGTGTGCAGTTTCCTGTACAGGAACAGGTGCAGGATCCTCCGAGGTTCCTGTACAGGAGTTTTCAGCTGGATGGTATACTTCTAGTGTTAAGGTCAACTTTTGCTGAAATTATTTCTACATAAAATGGGACCAAACTGAGCGGTTGCGTGAAGAAAATTCAATCTTTGAAAATAGGAGCCACCCTAGTACTCATTCATCAATGATGTAACCTTACTTCTGTCACAGTTTTGATCAGTCCTTGTGTAGAGAGGGGAAGCTACGTGACGCATACCGTGTATCACGTTGCATCTGTTGCGTGAGTGATACGAAGGTATAGTAAGGAGTAGTATCTCCGTAAGCAAGATGTGTTCATGAAATCATCAAAGTATTGAGAGAAAGAACCATAAAAGTTCGGCTACTCGCGCATTCATAGACCACTGAATTTCTATGTGTGCGCGGAACGGATTTTGTAAGCTACACTTTCGGTTGCCTCACACATTAGAGATATCACTCCTTACTATTCCTTCGTGGTCAGAGCCAACTGTAAATTTTATTATATAAGCATCACCATATTTATGTCATACATACTACCATTTAATTAAACCTTTTGTCTAATTTTTTTTATAATTATCGGGATTACTTACAATTTAAATTCAACGTAACTGATGTTGATTTTGGTTCTAATAGATGAGTGTTCTGAGCTATGCAAGTGAAGTTTGTACCAAGATGAGACCTACTCAGTGATCGCATCGTTAATCTGAAAAGAAATACATAAGGTTTAGGAATGTGGTAAAATGAGTAATATGAGCAATCAGAAATATATGAATTTAAATCGATATTTTTTTTCGAAAAGAATGGCAAATTTTGGAATGGAATGCCAGGTAATTTAAATTCAAAATTTTTAAAAATAATTTACATAAATCAAGATTTTTTATATAACTTTTTGAATGTATCGCTGTTTGTTTTTTCTGACAAAATTAACAACAATCCTTCTTCTAAACAATTTTCGCGGCAAATATTTTAATCTGTGTTTTTTTCACATTTCGAATTTCCTGAATTATCTGAATTGCTACAGATATTCTTTAAAAAGAGATTTCTCTTATTGTAAATTTTTAAATATAAAAATTATGATTTTTATAAACAAATTCAGTAAATAAATTCAACATTTAAGTTTCAAATTTGGAACTGTATAGTAAATGTATTGGCAATTTATTTTCAAAACGTAAGGTGAGGTCACAATGCTTGATATTGTGGGTCACAAATGTTAATATTATAATATTGCCATGCATTTATTGTAATGTTGCGGAAAGATTTGTTTCAGCAAACTTTAATATTTAATATTGGAATACGCGACGGCAACTGCATGAATTACATAATTTACCAAAAAAGTATTCGAATTTCACATTTGCAATACCATGATTGCAACCTCGCTTTACACTTATATTTTCAAAGTATTGTAAAATTCCCAAAATTCATAACAGTGTGCGTTTATATTTTTAGTAAGTCACAACAGTTGATGCAAATTAATAAATTTTAATTTTTATAACGAATTTTCCCAAACAAACGCAAATTTTTTTACTTTTTTTATCATATCAAGATTTTTTTAATGTATTGTTAAGCTTCCCAAACTGCCGTACAAAACAAGAAAGTGGTAACTGCATTTCGCTTCCTTGCGCTGCACGGTCGAAAATTCTATATTAAAACATTCTATACCAAAATAATTTATTAAATAAGAAGAATCATTATAAATTGGTAAAAATGAACAACCGTTAATACCTGCCAACTTAGCATGAAACAGAAAAAACTCATCGCATGATGAAAATTTCATAATCTTCTTGCAACATAATCGAAATATTTGAAATGTACTTCTTTTTATTACTCATAAAAATTAGAATTGTTACACTTTGACAAATATAATTAAAAGCATATAATTAATAAGAATATCTGTATTGGTTCTGGTAATTAAGAGAAATCTAGATTTAAAAAACCGCAAATAAAAATATTTTACTACCAATATTTTTTATAAAAATGTACGTTGTTAATTATGGAATAAATTTTTGTGACTGTCAGTCACAGGCACAATAATTTCAAGCAGTTTCAGAAAAACGAAAAACCTTACCTCATCAATTACGATTTTTGGTAATCCTAGCAATTTGGGTGGGCTTGTTCTCTTAATATAATTATAAAAATTGAATAGGCCGTTAAATAGGCCATTATTTGGGCCATTAAACCTCCGTGCGGAAAGAATACAAAAATTTCCTTAATTATCCTGAAATAATCACTCTCTTCAAATAGTAATATAGGGTAATATGTACAATCGTTGACCATCCCCCCATGATTGGCCACATCATTTTAATATGCTTATATGAAAGAATACTCACAAATAAAACTACTAAAAATAGTGCAGGAGGAAGCTGCAAACAATGTCGCAGCGTATTTGACAAGCTAGGTTAGTACAGTTTAGTACGGTTAAATGCCAGAAGCTGTATCAACATGGTGGCTCAGACAGCGTAAAACGGGATCGTTTTTTAAATTGATCAACCGTTCAGTTTAGAAAAATCAAAAAAATCAGAGTTTCAAGAAGGAAAGTGTAGTATCTACATTTTGGAACTTCGTATTTTTGGATGAGTCCCCCGTAACCTAAAATCTTATATTTCCATGACAGATTATTTATAACAAAAAAATTGTAATATATCAAATTAATCTTAACCGAGCTTTGTAATCGTTTATTCACTGAGACGTAAAATAATTATTTATTTTCAACATTGAAGGTAAAAGTTATCGATCGTTATACAGGATATCTACGCGGTGTCAAAATTTTCAAAGTAAAAATTGAAAAAATGGGAATTATTGAAAAACATGTTTGAGAATTACTTTTATTAATTGACAAAATTGAAATTTCGCAAATGTGGAAATGATTCAATTTATTCAAATCTAATTTTCAAAGATGAAACATTTCTAACATTATTGAAACCAATATTTGTGAAACTTCATAACAGTGAAATACACTGGAATTCACGAATTGAACATGTACTTTCAAAAAGTTAGTAGATTAAATTGTTCCTTTCGAATTATAAAATTTAATTCGAATAAGTATATGAGAAATAATTTGTTTTTATACATTTTAATTTCGCGGCATGCAGAGATCGTAAGCGCCGGAGATTCTGAACGCGTCACATCACATAGATCTTAGCACGATCTCGGCATACCGCGGAATTCAAATTTATAAAAACAACCTCAACCATTTTCTCTTATTCATATGTAAAGTAAATTGATTTAATGTTAAAGAAATGAAACGTAAATCTTGGAAGTGAAATTTTTTCTGGAATAGGATCATCTACTAATTTTGCTTAGTTTGTAATATGAAACTATTTACTCAAAAATCACTCATAATATGAGTATAATTGAAAAAGCTTTTTTCGAATTTTTATTTAAAAAACAAAAATGTATTTGCTTTTCAAACTTGTATGTCTGTCGCGTCATGCTGCTACCTAGATTTAACATGTGTTTTGTGCCCAAACGTAGAAATTCCAGTGTTAAAAATCCTTTAAAAATATGTTTATGTATATCCAATGATGAGGAACGGAAAAAATTGATAAAATTGTTCGGAATGACCTTATGCTCTACCAAATTTACAGTACCAGTATACTGTTGCTAACATCTTTTCAACTATTTCAAGGTAAAAAAATATATTTAGTTTTAATAAAGAAATATAAGATATGCTTAATTTTCAGAATGCGTATTATTGTGTATTGTACTGTATTACTTGATAACGGCTACCAAAAGGTATCAGCAATTTTCGGGTTGTTTTGTAGTAAAATAATAATCCAACTTGCAATATTGCTTCATCACCTGATAGAACAATACACTAAATATGCGATCTTTTCCGATATATGCAAAAGCTCACAAGAATAAGAGAAACAAGCTGTTTTATAAATTTTAATTTCGCAGTATGCACCCAGGAAACAAAAATCCATTTACTTGCTTTGAGTGGGTTTCTAAGTCGTTTTAATAGCGTATCCGTCACTGGATATCCAGATTGCGGCCAATTTGTTTCTAATAGAAGTTTACTCGTTATTATTTTTTTTTGACAGACTTATAAGCCGCAAAATCCTTTACATTATCTAGAACTGAAATAGCAAAAGGAGTCTAATAGCCTTGCGTATGATCTTAAGGCCATGTGACGAGTGGGTCACGTGACCGGATTCCCACCTTACCGACACTTTTTTTATTTGTAAACTTATTTTCACATGAATAGCCACATCGAGTTGAAAATTTGGGATAATAAATAAGAAGCACTAAGAAACACGGCTCTGGTCCTAAATTTTTATAATTATGAAAAAAGCCACACAAAAATTATTTACAAAAAAAACTTTTTTCATAATTATAGAAATTTAGGACCAGAGCCGCGTTTCTTAGTGCTTCTTATTTATTATCCCAAATTTTCAACTCGATGTGGCTATTCATGTGAAAATAAGTTTACAAATAAAAAAAGTGTCGGTAAGGTGGGAATCCGGTCACGTGACCCACTCGTCACATGGCTTTAATATGATCTTATATATATACATATGGGTGGGGTCTTTTTTTCATGAATCGAACACAATTTTTCGAATAAAACTTAGGTATTTCATAAAGCAGAATCTGAATGTGTGATTGTTTGAAATGGACAATGTATGAATGTGAATGTGTGACTCCGTTCGGTTCTTGACGTGTGCTCCGTTTCGTCTCGCTCTATTCTTGCCATAAATTATTTACAAGACAATTTTATACTTTGTACTGTATCACAGTGATTGTATTTGTATTCGCAGTGCAGTGTATATGTTGCATTTGGTTATTTTTGGCCTTTTTGGTGCCTAAAAGACTGTTTTCAAGTTTCGGATTCCGACAGCTCTCATGCAGCTATTACGTATAACTATGGCTGCTTGTCCCAAGTGGAACAAGTCAATATAGTGAGGATCGTTTGGCGCTGTTTCCTGCATAAAGTGTGGTGTATTTAGCCACTTATCTGCGTCAATGTCGGATTTCCACAAAAATATCTCATGATCTGAAAAAGGGAATCATCGATTTTATTTGCGTGAACTGCAAATCACCGAATGATAGCAACAACTCTTCACGTTTAGACCAAAGCTGCCTGCTAACTAGAGATATCGACCCTGCCGGTAAGGATCAGGTAGCTAAACTTTCGCTTACAACAGTGCAGGTGCAGGAACAGATCAGAAACCTTTTTATGGAATTCGAAACTAAGCAGCATGAGTGGATTACAAATAGAATACTACGGTTCAGGAAATTAAGACAAGACATTTCAGAGAATTCTCGCAGAATTAATTTCCTTGAAAGTTCTTCTTTTAGCAGTGCGAATCAGATCACTCAAATCAAGACGGACAGAAGCTCGCTGAAATTGAATTTCGCCTCACTTGAAGTTTCCTTCAAATATCTGAATCAAGCCGATTGAGAATCTTCCACCAGCCTTGGAATCGGTTGCTAAGGCACTTGATGCTACCTTCACTAAAGATGACCTTTTGAGTATTTATCGCATTCGTAAATCTCCAAATTATTATTGTTTGACTATTTGATGCCCGTTAGTAAATATATCTTTAATAATTTTAAGTTATTTCTACCTCATACATATGTAACTTCAGATAGCAAACTTGATCTCATATTTAAACTAGTAGCTTTAAATCTTGATTTTGGTCTTTTTGAGAATAATTGTATAATATTAGGCTTCAATATGTACCTTGGATACCTTAATTGTTCTAATATCATCTCAATATTCACAGCTCTCCGCATATCCGGATATCGGTTTGCTTAAGCATCTCCACTTTAGTTGAGAATTTGTCTAGAGATCTACGCTGTTCATTATTCAATAACGCTGCACAAAACGATATAAATAAGCGATATAAAAAAACTATATAAAAAGCGACATAAAGTCAAGCCGCCCGCCAGCTCTCGCTAGCTGTCTTCCGCGTTTAGAGTGATGCAGGGAGCACATAAAAGTTAGTTTCTGGACACAGGTGACTATATGCACTGTCTTATTGACTTTTTGACGTGTTAAGTACCTATTATTCGCTATCTGGATGTGCCTAGCTTTTCAACTCATACAGTACAAAATTTTAAGAAATTTTTGGAAACTTCGTGATCGTTAAGCGACCAGTAAAAATTGTCCGATCCAGCTGATTTTTTTGGCATGACATCGTGTCGTGACACAGAACACAAATATGAATTTCCTTTTTGACATTTTGAACATTTTGTTTTGACCAAGCACCCTACCCGGAGGTCAATCAAAAGAGGAACAATAACATCCAATAAATTATTAACAGCCATTGTATAACTATAACGTCAAAAATTATGACCTCATAGATATACAATGGCCATTACGTATTTATGAGCTGATATGTAATGGCCGTTACATGAGGTGTCCCAGGCTCAAGTGTCTGGACTTATTGTATATATATTGTATATAAATATGAAATACAAGAGAAATAATTTCTGATATCGCTAAGAAAGATAGGTTTAGATTAAAATTTTCTAATGCTGGTAGTCTCTACTTCTTAGATATGTTTGTAAAGCTTAGGACCGATATCCAAAAGCTAATCGAAATTTCGAATAATACATTTACGACTACTGCGGAAGTAAATATAATCAGCGAACCCTGTACGTTTTGGTCTTATATAAATACACAAATAAGTAATCAGAGGATCTCGAATATGATTTGTTATAATAATAATGAAATAACCTCGACTCAAAAGATAGTGAACATTTTTCCCTCATACTTTAAAAGCGTATATAACGAGTCATATACTAGACTACCTTTTACCGGTTGACTTTGTCAAGCGATTCCTGGAGACGTCATTAAAATAGATAAGAATGATGTCTCCACAGCTATGAAGAAGTGAGCAAATAAAAAGCTGCTGAAACTGACCTCATTATAGCCTTTATTGCCAAAGACAGCGCACCTGTACTCATTCCGCCTGTCACACATTTATACAATCTAGCACTAGAAATGGGCACATTTCCGGGGATATGGAAATAAGCGAAAGTGTGTCCCATATTCAAAATGGGATCAAATACTGATGTCATTAACTATAGACTAATAGCAATACTGAATAACTTTTCCAACATTTTGGAGATTTTCCTACCTACAATTGAACCGCCGGATCGTAGAAGGGCATGTAAAGTCTGATCGCTGGTGGCGGAAAGGCCCCTCGGCATTTTTAAAAACATTCACAAATTTTAATTTTTCAAACAAATATTCTCATTCCAAATTTAAATGCGCATCTTTTTCCCCCTTGAAAAAATGTGTAGCTCTGTTCATGCTTGAAACAATTTCAAAAAACACGAATTTTGAAAACTGAACGCTCCAAGGGAGATACAGTCAATTGTCCAAAACGAGAAGAGCCAAACTTTCTGGAACTACGATTTTCGGACAGCAGTCTCTGTAGCATACTCGAGGTCTAACATCGTTCTCCAAGACGTCGAGAAACGAACCATATTCGTGATCGAATTCTCAGCTCCGGCCAAATGCAACATCACTGCCAAGGAGAAGGAAAAGTAGGAGAGGTATCAAACCTTAAAAGGGAGCTTCAACGACTGTACCCAGATTATTCGGTCAAAAAAATTTTCCTTGTGATCAATGCTCTCCGAGGTGCGAAACTATCACTGGTTCGTAACTTAAAAGCCATACCCGCGAGCCAAAAATATGCCAAGGCACTTGCGATATGGATGCAGACAGCTGCCATCCTCGGGTCGCTTTGTGTCCTCAAGACACACGAGGGTTTCGCCCGCCGTTCGTTGTGATTTAATCGTGTCCTGTGACCACCCATCTCACGACTGTGAGACGTGGTTTCTGCTGAATATGGTTACAATAATAATTAAGCAGTCGCGGACAATGGTCCAGGAATGGTCCCGAAGGAATAACCCCAACGCGGAGGCATGACAACCATGCCGAAAGCTGAATGGCACCTGGGTGAGGTGTCTCAAACGGTGACTCTGGGATACCGCGCGTCCTTTCAGAGTATGCAGCCTTATCCTTGCATGCGGGCCTCTACAAGGAGCCACGAACCCTTTTCCCTAGCTGCTCGTGGGCACAAAAATGACAACACCAAACGTAGTTGTAGTAAGTGTGGTTCAAAACAATCGACCGAATATCCTAGATTTGGGAGAGCGAATCAAGACGAGTTGAATGCGATTGACCGGCAGAATCTAGTTACTTTTAAGTGGACGGATCGACTCAGGGACGACCTGCTGGTCGAAAAAGGGGTTTACATAAGCGGAGCGCCTACTCAACTGCAGCCAGAAGAAGCCGGCAACAGAGAAAGAGAGGCGACACTGAGTCAAACGGCGAGTAGGCATCCAATAGAGGAAGAGCGATGCTTCAGGACCCGGAGAAACATCAACATTCAGGTTTTTCTTAAGCCCAAAGATCTGGCTGAAATAGATAACGAGCTTCGTGGAGATTTTTCCGAAGAACCCGACCTCTGGAGTATCAATTGTAGTGTCTATAATACTGCGAGAGCTTTGGCAGATGCAAACCGTAAAACAAAACCAACGGTTCATCATGAGACCAAAAGACGAATGCATCAACTCAGCACAAAGATAGGCTGGGCAAGACAGTACGCGTCCCGCATTCAGTGTGTGATTGACTACATAACATCTGGCAGGACTTTCACTGCCAAGGTTCGACAGTTCGCGCGCGAACTGCGGATCTGTCATCACACACTCAACAAGTCAAAGCTACTGACCATCAGGCAGCATATTGTTGGCAGAATACGAGTACTATCCAACACTAGGAGCAGTCTAGAGCGGAGAGAGAGGCGAGATAGTGAAAATCAACAGTTTTGTCTGACCAGGATCCTCCAGGACCCTCCAGTTACTGTCGTCCACCCGCCCATACCAGATGAGGTCGAGGCATTTTGGAGAGAAGTGTACGAAGTTCAGCATCCACTGAAAGAAAACTCAAAGAATATAAATAGCTTCAAGGACTACCGAGGAGGTGAAAAAAGTATTAAGAGGAGATGGTATCAAGACCTTCTGGTGGAAGAACTTTCCTTCAACCCACCAGCATCTGGCCGGCATGTTCAGGTTATATCTAAAGTCGGAAGAGACTATTCTGGAGTGGTTGGTAGAAGGGCGCACTATATTACTACCGAAAAAAGACAACTTGTCCAAAGAAGAGAATTACATGCCAATAACTTGTTTGAACACACTGTATAAGATCTTTACAACTGTCCTAAACAACAGGATTGTTCGGCGAAGGATTGCGAAGGATTGTGTGGCGTGAGATGTGCGAACAACGTGGCTCACATAAAGGCGTAGAAGGATGCCGGGAGAAGCTACTCATCGATAGATGTGTCTGTATAAGACGCAGCATTCTATCAGCGTTACCTATCGATGGCCTTGATTTATTACCGGTAAGCTTTTAATTCAACCTCCCATTGAGCTATCATTTGTCTGTTGGAAAGTTTAAAGGTTCACCCACACATCGTGAGGTGCATAGAGAGATTAATGCCGCTTTGGAAGACCAGATTTACAATCTCATCTGAAAAACATCGTGTGATCATTAACAGTGATCACATGGCGCCACCATGAGCCCTCTCCTCTTTAGCCTCACATTATTGTCACTATCTCTCGCAGTTCGCCATTTCGAAGGGTACCTCTGCGGCAAACCTGGCAATCGAAAGCATAAAGTCACTCATGTATTACGTGGAAGAAAGGAAAACTTAATGGCATCCCGGAAGACCCTGAGTTCGTCGACAGAAGCTCTATACGATACCTTGGCGCTGGAGAAACTTATACATACCTGGGCGTGTCAAAGAGCCGCATTCAGGACGTGACATCTATAAAGGATAATCTCCAATGCAGATAAAAACGTCTCGTCCGACGGATTTGGTCTTCTGAACTGTTGGTGAGGAACAAAGTATCTGCAACGAACATGCTTGCCATCCCGGTAGTACCCTATTCATTTGGAGTGTTTCCGTGGACGAAGGACGAGCTCAGATCCCTCGATATCGGGTCGCGAAAGGTTATACATAGGAACAAAAGCATGCACCTTAAATCTTCTGTTTCGCGACTTTACATCTCACGCCGTCAAGGTGGTCGCGGAATACTAAATCTTGAATTTCTTCACAACAGGATTATTCTGGGCACAGCACATATCTTAAAATCCCTAATATCATTCTTCTTAAAATGGTCAGGAAACGCGAAGAAGTGGGCAAAGGTGCGTTTCTCTACAAAGTAGCGGAGGAGGCTGCGGAAACACTCGGCCTTGACTTCAATATCAGGGATGATCAAAGTGCATCAAATCTTATCCATCTCGAGAATTCACTCCTGAAGGCCCGGATTAAGAAAGCACAGGAGAAATACTTTCGCGAACAGCTCCTCGAGAAGAAGATGCACGGCATCTTCCAAAGGCGCAATGCGGCACTATCAAGGGAAGGTCTTCAGGTGTTCAGCGCCCGGAGGGTTATAACCGGTCGAAAAAGATTCCTTGAGGTACCCATAACAAAGTTCAACCCATCCTAGCCCCTACCTTTTCGATATTTTTGCACACCAAATCTGCAAAGTTTTGAATTTTAACCATATTTATGCGGTTTTTTACATGCAGTTAAAGCAAATTTTTGTAACGTTTGTTTCTCCTCGTTGGAAATCTAATCTAGAATTGCACTGATAGGTTATTATTTATGTTTTTGAGGATACTCTACACGATTCTCATGTTACTTTTTTATTATAAAATCATCTTCGTGAAGAATTTTACGTCTTAATTGATCAACTTTTAAATTCTACGATAACACAGGCCTGTAAATAATGGGGTCATGTCAGTTGTTGGATAGCGGAGGGTCCTTCCCGAAGTAATTTTTTGCGTAGAATCCGAATCTGGGGTCAAAATTGGCCCGTTACGCCAGGATTTTGTGGTATTTGCGGTTCTGCACCCAAAAAATGGCGTTTCTGGCACAATATTTTCTTGATCTTTCTCTTTAGTTACATTATTTATTGTAAGTACTACATTTATTTTAATTTTGCTCCTTCTAGTTATTATAAAAATTTTATATTTCTTACGTAAAAGAAAATCATCCGTATAATATTTTAATATCGAATATAGGAAATTATAACGTTGCAGTTATCATATAACCAACTTAATGATTCATAAAAAATTGTACTGTTTGTTTTCATGATAATTTTATTAAGAATATCTCATAATTTCAAATTAGCGTAACTCAAAAACATAAATAATAACCTATCAGTGCAATTCTAGATTAGATTTCAAACGAGGAGAAACGAACGTTACAAAAATTTGCTTTAACTGCATGTGAAAAACCGCATAAATATGGTTAAAATTCAAAACTTTGCAGATTTGGTGTGCAAAAATATCGGAAAGGTAGGGGCTAGGATGGGTTGAACTTTGTTATGGGTACCTCAAGGAATATTTTTCGACGAGTTATAACCCTCCGGCCGCTGAACCCCTGAAGACCTTCCCTTGTAAGAGTGCTTTATTACCATCTCTGTCACTCTTATGGCATTGCCCAAATACCACTCCGCTAAACGCTCCAAGCGAAATAGGGTGAGTTGTCGAGAATGAGAAGTGTGGGATATACTGGAACTTCATATTCTCGAAAATTGTTTCTGTTGTGCACTCGAGGCCTGACTTAGTTCTTCTTGACTTCGAGAAACGAACCACGTTCGTTATCGAATTTTCGGCACTAGCTGACAAAAACACCATAGCCAAGAAGAATAAAAAGAAAGAGCATTGCGACGGCTATACCCGGAATGTTCTGTTAATACTTCTCTATTCGCAAGTTCCCAGAGGATGAGCCAATCAAGAAGTGGTTTGGTGTTAGTGCCTCCTCATCTTGCGGATCGATTGATACGTGCGTAAGCGGTCGAGAATTCACCATATGTTCGACTTCTGACAATACCGTCAAGAGTACTTCCTCCGTCAGTGCTTGATCGTTTAAAGTATGAAAGAGAGCCGTTTTCACCGAGCGTATCAACCTCTCCCACGCTCCCCCCATATGTGGAGCGTCCGGAGAATTGAAATGCCAGGTGAATTTTTTCGTGACTGCAAAGTTTCTCTGTTTATGTTTATCAATCTCTAAGATCGCGTTGCGTAATTCTTTACTCGCTTTTGTGAAATTAGTCCCGTTATCGCTGTAGACAGCGACAGGATAACCTCGTCTGCAGGCAAGTCGTCGTAAAGCCATGATTGCCGAGTTTGCGTCCAATATGTACGCCAATTCTGTGTGAATTGCTCGTGTGGTCATGCACGTAAAAAGAGCTCCCCAACGGAATTTGTATGCGACGCAGATTTTCGGAAGATCAGCCATCGGTGGGTTCCATGGTTTCGCCCGCTCAAGTCGGCACACGATACATTGTTTTAAGATCCAACGCAGTCGAGCGCGTAAACCTACGATATAAAATTCCTGACGCAATTCATTCACTATAGTCTCGTTGTTTGCATGTTTGAATTGACGGTGGTAAGAAGCGATTAGGAGTTTCGTTGCAAAATGTGTCACGTCAAGAAGGATCGGTTGATTTTCAAATATACAATCGGCTACTTTGGACACACGTCCCTTTGCGCGTAATATTCCTTCATTATCGATGTACGGTTTCAGACCTCGCAGCTTGCTTTACGTTTACATTTTTTTT
>CAKNWU010299043.1:0-10545 GCA_932072015.1 Andricus quercustozae
TCTAGTTTCATTAATATCCTTGCACATTAAAATTGAATTATAATTAATATAAAATTACAAAAGAGTACTAAATAGGACCTAAGAGAACTTAACGAGGATGTCAAGGACTAAAGAGAACCAAACTAGGATTTATTAAGCACTATGGAGCATCAACAGAGAACCTATATTTCGACCCGGGTGATAACCCGTTCCCCATGGGTGTATAAGGTGCAGATACACCTTATTGTCTTGGTGAGACCGCATTTAAATTATTCTTTTTCTTTCCACCGTTCTCATTATTTTATCTAAAATAAAAATCTCAATCTTGAATCAAGGCTACCACCTTCGCCATCTTTATTACTACGATAGAGATTACGACATCACGTTTGATTTTCATGCAATTAAATGAAAATGAGGATTGAAATAACATATTAAGCAAATAACTAAGGAAATGGGAAGGACTAGGTTGAATGTAAATAATAATAATTTAAATTTATTAACAACAAACTCAACCACCTAAAAACAGTCAAAAGCTAAATAATTCTTAAATATATCCTCACCTAAGAATAAATTTATTATAATGAGGAAATTATAAATAATAAGATACTGAACTCCTTTCGTCACAAAGACCGATCTACGTCTGAACACTAAAACCTAAAGGACCATACAATTAAGATTTCTTGAAACAAAGAACTCAAAGTTTTATATCAAACTGTTGAATAATCCTTTTTAGGTTACTTTCAAAGAAACAATGTCATAGAATAACATGATTTTACCAATAAAACTCAAATCTTCTAAAAATTCAAATTATATAATTCAGTAATTATAAAAGGAAAATATTTCACTACATTAAAATAATTAAATTTGAAATATTTTACTAAGTCAAATAATAATCTTCTTTAGAGGTTATAATACCAAAAATTGATAATCGGCATAAAAATAATACCAGAATAAAAATAAAGGAAACACACATTTAAACTACAATTTAAACACAAACAAATAATTATAAGTAATAATAAAAGCTTATGCTTCATGGCTAAAAATCTGATAACAGCTATGCTGAAAACCTAGAAACCTGTATTATCATCCGTCATTTTGAATTAAGCGGGAAAATTCAAAAGCTGCGTAGACCTCGATCTTTCAAATAGAATTACTATTACCGAATCTTCTAGAAGAAAAATTAGTCACTCATTAAGAAATTTAAGGGCATAGGCTAAGATAAATTTAGCAACTTAAGAGCGTTACACATTTACCAATGTTTTAATGAACGAGAAAAGAACCTTTCCATCCCAATTTTCAGGCAAACATTTCTAGGTTTTAAAGCAGAAAAGAACCAGAATGGAATACAATTAGAGAATTATAAAATATTAACATTCAAATTTTGGCGGTGCTCAGGAACTTCAACAACTCTACAATAGATGGCCGCACTAGGCCCAGGACTGTGATGTCTTAACTCATGTTGGTAACAAAAGGTTCTTTTATTTAATATCTCTCCGAACAGAGCTCTCACATATGTACACTGACTGGGTCCCCAAGACCGACTGACTTGCCTGAATAGCGAAGCAGGTACTACTTTTACTGGTGTTCCTACGCCGGAGGTGGGAACAAAGGAAGGAAGAGAGGCGTTTAGGCGCGAACAGTGAAAACCGTCTGTAAGGGTTCCTCAGTGAAGTAATTATAATGGGGAGGCGCCACAGCCCCATTTCATGTTTAAGTTAGATACATAAATCGTAGATAGCGATTAAAAACATCAAATCTTTACTGAGCCTAAACAATTTTTAAAATAGCTTCGGTCATTGGGTTTATCACAGATGAATAATTCATTACTGAATCGAATCGTATAAATACGTGTAAAACATTTTACGTGTATAGACTCTTGCGGTGTGAAACCTTGTTACTTAATTAATGATACAGTACAATTCGTGACTAAATCCGACAGAATAAATATGTGTAAAAATTTTGCGCATTTTAAATTAATGATACAATATTCAAAGGATTACACTAATTAGATAAAAGATGCGCATCTTTTTTTTTAACTAATCAGTTCTATAGCTAGTTAGCTATTTTTCAATAATACATTATTTACATCGTCGAAGTCCTAGCGTTATTTAAGGAGTGACTATTTAAAAGAATTGTGGACTCGGAACAGTCAGTGATTTATATAAATACAATACTAAGAAAAGTTCTCGGGATAAACTTGCATGAACTTAAACATCGAAAGCCACTCATTTCCTGGGGTATGTTCTCAATCCTGGTAAAGTATCATCAACTGAGCCTAAGATACTGCCTGCCACTATTGATTCGACATCGTCAAGGAAAAAGTGCGCAGGTTTGATATTTTCAACCGAAACTTGCTTAGATGTTCCATGAACATCTATCTCATATACGTTGTCCGATGTTCTTTTAATAATTTTAAAAGGTCCCAGATATGGACGTTCCAGATACTTCTTAGCAAACTCCTTTAAGAATACGTGCGTGCACGTGGATAAGCTTTTAAACACAAAAGTCTTGCATTTGTGTTTGTGTTCTACATTTATTGGTTTCAATTTCTTCATCTGTTAACGAAATTCTTCCACGAAGATTTGAGGATTCGGTGCAAAGACCTCAGCAATACAAATTCGCCCGGTATTCGTAATACAGTTCCGTAAACAAATTCCGCCGGCGACGCGCCGACGTCGAGTACATTAGTCCGTAAACCCAAAAGCACGGTTGATAAAGTTTTAGACCATTGCCGATAGCTGTGGCACATTATCGCTCCCTTCAGCGAGCGATGCCATCTTTCAATTATGCCATTGGAGGCAGGCTGATAAGCGGTTATCTCAATCCGTTGAAAGCCAGTAAGCAGCAACAGTGCGTTAAAAATGTTCAAAGAGAACTGACTTCCCTGATCTGACGTGAGGGTTTCTGGCGAACCAAATCTAGCTACCCAGTGATTAGGGAATGCGCTAACAATCGTCTGTGCAATAATTTTCTCAAGTGGTACCGCTTCAGGCCATCGCAAAAAGCGATCGATCATCGTCAAGCATTATTGATATCCATCGCTACTAGGCAAAGGACCTATTATATCGATATGAACATGCCTCAATATAGCATCCGGGGCCGTAAAGTGGTCCGGTATGGTCTTGTTATGACGCGACACCTTCGATTGTTGGCAGGTTGAACAAGCCTAGCACCATCCGGCGATGTCCCTACGCATTTTAGGCCAGAAATACTTTTTATTAATAACGCGATGTGTTATTTCAGCTCCCGGATGTGCCGGATTATGGAATAAATCGAAAACGCGGCGACGCATATATTTCGGTATATATGGACGCAAAGCCTCCCGCAACACGTCACATTGTAACGAAGTATGGCTACCAACCCATAGAAGCTTTTGGAATTGGAGGGAGCATCCTGGGTCCAGAATAGCCCTTTTTAACTCATCATTTTCTTGAGTTTCTGACAGCTCGACCAAGCTGAACTCTGTAGGCAATCGTACGTTGTCCACCCTAGACAAGGAGTCCGCTACGACGTTTTCAGAAACCGGCAAATATATTATTTTCGTCGTAAATTGAGAGATATAAGATATATGTCTCTGTTGTATGGCTGACGCTTTTTCCGCCTTCTGCTTAAACATGTGAACTAAAGGCTTATGATCGGTTACTATCTTAAAGTACTGTCACTCCACAAAATATTTAAAGTGGCGGACAGCTTCGCAAATCGCATTTGCCTTCAAGCTTTTGTTCTAGTGACGCGCCGATGCCATGACTCGAAGCGTCTGTAACTAGACGCGTTTCGGCGTTGTGAGATGGATGAACGAGATTAGTAAAGCGTGAGATTCGGCAGCGTGTGGTATGGATCTCCGGTAAAAATTTATCATTCCTAGAAATCGTCGCATTTCCACTACCGATTCTGGTTTAGGATAATTAACGACTGCCTGCACCTTTTCAGGTGAAGGTACGCAACCTTTGGCGTTTATCTAGTACCCGAGGAACTCCAGTTCCTGTTGCTCAAATTCGCATTTCGCTAAATTTAGTCTTAGTGAATACTGTCTCAGGCGTTCGAAAATTATTCTGAAATGTTTTTCGTGCATTTCCTCGGACTAAGATGCGAAATCGATATCACGTATGGCAGTGTTGATGTATCGTTGGAAAGTTTGGCCCCCATTGCAAAGACCAAAGGTTATGGCCGTATGTTCAAAAAGCCCGAATGGCGTGATTACGGCCGACTTAGGAATGTCTTCCTCTGCCAAAGGAATCTGATTATATGCCTGGAACAGATCCAGTTTAGAGAAAATTGCATTTCCGCGTAAAATTAAGACGAAATCGAAAACGTGCGGTACCGGGTATTTATCCGGAACGGTTATCGCGTTCAGTAGATGATAGTCCCCGCAGACTCTCCATTCGTCCGTTTTCTTTCGGACCATGTATATCGGGGAAGCCCAAGGGCTCTTCGATGGTCTTCAAAGACCTTTCTTTACTAGCTCTTTGGTAAACCGGTGGACCCGTTGTTACAATATGATGTTTCACCTTATCTTTCAGTGGAACATAAATTGATTCAAAAATCCTTTCGCGCTTCTTCCGTTAGAAGAGTCAACCAGACATAAGTTATGTAGGTATGGTACCAGTTTATAATGTGCCAGAAAATCTGCTCCAATAATAGGATGCTGGCTCTGAGTGTTTTATATTGACCGAATTTGCCGGAATAAGTGAGACGTCCGAACCGGTATTAATTAAGAAGATGCTACCGGAGCTAGGGTCGCGCATGTGAAGGCGTTTCGATCGCCCCTATTCGAAAAAGCTGATGGCGTTTACCATACCTCGCTGATTTTGCCAGGTACAAGGTTTTCCGCAGAAACGAGCCTTTTTACCGAATCTGCCGTGGTAGTAGCATAAATCCAGAGTGCTGCTTTTACGAGAGTTTGATCTACGATCGTTTAATCTCGATCGTAAAAGATTGCGATGGTTTGAACGCGAGCTTCGTTAAGATTGCGACTCACGCCTATTTACGGGTTTTAGCTGGTTAGACAATTCAGCCAAATGTCGCGACATTTCGTGTAATTCCGGGAAGAATCTATTTTCCTTTTTGATTTCTGCGGTTTCTGTAATAGCAGCAGAGAAGTTTATGTTAGAACACTCAAATGCTTCGGACGCAGCATCTGCTTTTTCAGCTAAATTTGCTATACTGTCATCCGTCCCGATAGATAATACCGCCCTAACTTGGGGTGATAAGCAATCAAGGAAAATGCTCTTGAGCAGCGGCTCGGTGTGTTCGAAATTTAAAGCATGAAGTCTTGCTACTAGCAAGGACGGTTTACCGTCTGTGGGAAAATCGCCCTTTAAAAACATACGCATTTGTTGCGTTTCGGAGGTAGAAAAAGTTGAAATGAGTCTCCTTAATTTGAGTATACAAATTTGGATATCTTTGTATGATTCACTAATAAAGGGAATTAGGTCCACGTCTAAACCCGCTAACAATGTATGAGCCTTAGTGGCTTCGGCAGTAATTGTGGTTCGCGAAAAACTGGATTCGACTATAGTGAAAAATGATACCGGATCATTAGGATTAAACTTAGGGATCTTTACTGTTACGGCTTCTGCCCTAATGTGACCGACGCCGTCGCCTGCTGGAACCGGATTTTCTTCATTGGTCATTTTGCCTAAAAATAAATACCTGTAGTACACGACACCAATACAGACAACGATTAGCGATTACAATAATCACTGTAGATGTAGGAAAAGCAGGAGTTGAGAAACGAAGCCCCTGGAGCGCCGATTCCTGTGTTTTGTTTGTATGCAGTAATTGTTTCAATATAATATTGATGGCGATACATTCAAATTTTAAATTTTAATTTATCATAATGAATCATCGTGAAAGTATTAAATCTATTAATATTGATGACCTCGACATAGGTCATTAGTGAAAGCGAACTGAAGCGTTTGAATGTAAAAATTAAAAAATGAGCGTATTTATTAATGTTGGTGTAAAAACCAGAAATGAGAAAAAATGTAACATGTTTATTAGTTGGTTATTTCCTCAATACTATGAGTTTAAAATAAGATGTATTAAAATGAAATAAGGTTTACATGGTTTACCAACGTACTCCGAAAAATGGCGTCTCACGCCAACCGGTTGTCCCTTCACAAAACAAAAAAGGCGGCAAAATTTTCCAAGGCACATAACTAACAACAAATGTTTGCTTTAAAAGACATTATGCTAAGGTTCCACACGCGCGTAGTATTTTGCGTTTTCAATTAAAATTGATATAAAATTCCGCACGACAATTACATAGGACGATCATGAAAAACATAGATATTTTTTTCAAAAATCGATTAAAACTTACACGGTGTGATAATCTTCGATGGTTGCTGAGATGCAGCGGATTCCTGGAACGACACCATGTGACAATAGCAAGGCCCCACAGAACGTAACACTTCTAATAATGTACGGGTAATACCACCCGTTAAAAAGTCATTTCTCGCTGCGAACATCGTACAAAGCAAGCGGGGCAACCAATAGCGGCATAGCACGCTCAACCCGCACTAAAAGCTACTTCACTGGGAGACAGGTCCCACATCGTCATTTCGATCTCGACGCTCGTTTGGACGAGATCATCTTTGGGTTGACGCTCAATAGGAAAGTGTTCTCACATTAGGCATAGAGGTACCTATCACATCTGATGGATTCAATTTTTTAAAATGAACGTCTTTTTCTTTTCAATTGAGGATTTAGTGCAGTGCTCTTTGCGTGTTTAAAGAATATTATAATCTTGGATGTATGCACTATTTAGTGTCTTTCTTTTTTTAAATTATTTCATATTAAATTATAAATTGGAAAAATTAGTAAGTAGGTGCTTTGTATTTAATTTAGAAGCTTTCCCTGTGATTGATTCAACCATCACTTGGCTCGCCTAAGATTTGGATGTTTGTTCGCGCGCAGTGTGGCTCGTAAGGTGATGTTAATGAGGGCAATACTTGCCTTTTCCAAATGCACACTTGTAGCTAGGTATTTCATAATTAAATTGTGAGCTTTTCTTGAGATTGGTTCAAATTTAAACCTTTTAGGATCAATATCGAAGCAAAGCCAAGGTTCTCAACCACTACTTAAAAGTCTATTTACATTAACAATTTCCTTAATAACAATAACATCTAATGTAATGCACTTCAAAGCCAATTAAAGTTTTGAAGCTTCCTCTAATGATTATATTTTCCAATACCAATTAATTCTTTTTTAAGAAATCCACGCCTGGGACATTCATCATACGATATCATTTTGAAGTATAAATTCGTGAGATTATTTTTCTTTTTTTTTAAAAGAAAATATGTTTTAAAATCTTCACGGGTTTCTTATGGTTTTTAACGTGGAAGCTTGGGAAACCCAAACAATATCGTATACATTTCGACAGGTTATAACCTCAACAAAAATATCTTTACAATCTTTGAGCAAATACTTTTCATTCTTAAAAAAAAAAATAAGTATAAACCATTATTATAAAATAAGAGCGCTAACCGTCACAACACGGACATAAAAACAAACGGCAAGTGTGGAATTTGAGACGACAGTTCTAGAAGGAATGACAGATTATTTGAATTGGTAAACCTTCCTTAGACTTTTATTTTGTATTTTCAGTAAAAAAATGGATGATTTCGTGAAAAGTATTTTGCTCGGTTGGAATTGCGATGAATCTATTTTCAAGAGGCTTGAAGGTAAGGGATCATCCATATATTATGTAAGCGGTTTTTATTTTATTTAGATAAAGACGAGAACAAAATTGCTGTGAAGTTGAGAAGAACACAACGATATAAACAAAATAAAAACGTCTTACGTAATATATGGACGATCCCTAAGAGTTTACAGGTATGATCGACGATATGAAGAAGGCGTTCTAATCTTCTTTAGAGTCATTTCCTTATCTTTGAATTTTAGATAATTATTTTGATAAAGAAGCTTTCTTTTCATTGGATGACAACAAATTCGTCGTTTACTACCAGGAAGTGTACCGAGACAAACATTTTTCAACAATTTTCACCAGTTGCAATTGATATGAAAAATGTTTATATTTTGTATTTCGACTACAATATTCAGTATTCTAAATATTAACTTCAAACTTCTTATACATCATAAAAAACTTGATAAAAGTCGTGTTTCTATGATGAATAATAAATGGTATTACGGGCAATCGAAATCAAGACTTACGCGTAATGAATTAATTGTTATTCTGAAGTAAGAACTCATTCACGAATTTGTACACTCAACTTGTCGATGGAGCAAAAGAATTTCAGAAAGATGAATCCTTCGCAGTATTTCTTGAGGATGCTTCGGTTATGTTTGAACTTTCACAAAATTAATTTCAGGAAGCACTAAAAAACTAAATTTGCTATCAGATAATGTAATCAGCATTGATGCCTAAAGGGATTTTAACGAGGAAAACTACGATGCATGAAGTTCGATCGTAATTAAATTTAGCGCCTTTTTCGAAGCTGATTACATTTCCCACCTAACAATAGCAAACCTAAACAATAAAGGATATACGTGTCCATGGTAACACACAGAAGCTATAACGCGTATATATTTTTAAATTTGAACTCTAAATGTTGTTATGTTTCACCATAACGAGGACAATCCTACATATATTCATCTTCGAACGAGGAGCTACATATAATTCTGATCGCACTTCACGTACAGGTAAGTTCGTTTGATCGTAAAATTAAAACGTAGTGTATGAAAAATAAAAATAGTTTCGGAAACATTTTAAGTTTGCTCATTATTATCATATTCTAGAAGCGACTTCGCATGAATTTATCATATAAATGTGTGTAATAATAGAAGGATTGGAAGAGATAATGTTGTACCAATATAGCTAAATATGTTTTTCTGGAACCTTTGCTTAAACTCTAAGCGTATGTTGATATAATTTCACAAATGCCGCTATTTGTTCTATAACATACAGATATACAACGAAATAGACGGGTGGGACAGAAGGCGAAAAAGGCGAAGTCATAGAATCTTTTCTTTTCTCGCGAAATCTGTATCATCAACTATCATTCGCTGTCACGCACTGTAAGAAAAAATGAGGAGAACCGCCGCTACTCTATTCCTCGCTGGTGCCATTTTCCTTGATTCTATTGGTAAATATATCATAATATTACATCATATCTATCATTTTAAGTACACTAGAAAACAAACAGGATTTTTTTTTTGTTCTACGCAATTTTAAAACTAAGTTATAAAATTCCTATTAATACAAAAATTTTGTATATAGAAAAATTAATTTTGAAAAATAAAGACAATTTAAAAACAAATAGTTGACAAAAAAAAGTATAAACCAAATTTTCGAGAAAAAAGGATAATTTCTCAACTAAAAGTCTGACAGTTCATTAAATGTCTATCATAAGAGATAAATTTAAAAAAATCTTTTATATACATACATACATATGTAACAGTTTTAACTTTATTGAAACAATTAGACGGTGATTACGATACTTGTAAATAGGTTACGTCATCTCCACCAAGGTAACGCATTTACGAGTTTTTTTTTCAAATGATTCAATGTACTTTTATGGTTCCATTAGGGTTATGGCCATTAAAATAGCAAAAAATCTATTTAATCACAAAGCTTGAAAAGACACATGTTTGCAAAATGAAAAATATTATGCTAACATTTTTATAAAACCTCGTTTGCTGATCTATTTTCATGCGCTGATTATTATGCACATGGTCGAGCAAACACCCGTTTATATCATTTTCAATATTAAAACATAAAGAAATTATTGTATTTTGTTTCAAATAGTGAGAAATCGACCCCCTTTCCAGCAGACACACCAATTATTCACCCATTTTCAAATTAATTAATTTAATTTAAGAAATTAACTCAAACTGAATTAAAATAAATTAAATTAAGTTAAATCCAATTAAATTAAATTGAATTATTAAATTAATAAATATATAGATTAAGTTAATCAATGTATAAATTAAATTAATAAACATATAAATTAAATTATAACAATTGAAATAATTTAATTTATTTTGATTACAATTATTTTAACTTATATTAGTTACATTTAACTTAATTTAATTTAATTAATTTAACTTATATCATTTATTTTATTTATGATCGAAATAAAATCTACTTTCATATGAATAACCTCTTGCAAAGAAATCCGAGCATGAAAAATATTTACAAGTCCACATTAGATTTCCAAACTACCTCATTTTCGGCTTATTGAAGGCAAGTACATAACAAACGAAAAAAGAGCGAGAGAAAGGAAAAAAGTCAACCAAAGCCAACCTCTTACTTTTTCCTTATTCTTTCTCCGTCTTTTTTATAATACTATGGAACCAAATTGTTTCGAGACCGATTAAGATCTCCTCATCAGAGATAATTTGTAGGAAAATTACAAGTTTGAGTTGAGCTCAAGACATCTCTAAGTCGAAGGAGAAAAGTACTGCATACTATACTTACCAATACTTCAAAGGTGGGAGAGAGGGCGGTCGGAGGGGGGGGGCGAGGAGTGGAACCGAGGTACAGACGTATGGTGGTGGGTAGGAAGTGTGATTCCAAACGGTGGGGAAGGGGAGGAGAGATAG
>CAKNWU010299051.1:0-11532 GCA_932072015.1 Andricus quercustozae
ATTTTTTGTACGTAAGAGTTTAATATTCTTAAGATTTATTCCAATCAGAGATATTAGTCTGCATTTTCTTTGTCCATATTCCACTTTTTCTAACCTTACCTCGATTATCCCTCAATTCGTAGTTTTTATTTCAATTATGAATATGCGATAAAAGAAATATTAATACCAAATTTTCTTCCGTGTAGCTGCTCGTGGAAACAACAATGATAACACCAAACATAGTTGTAGTAAGTGCGGTTCAAAACAATCGAACGCATAGGGCTACCGACAATGGGTCGGACAACAATGCCGACCATGCTGGAGTTGGGGGAGCCAATCAAGACGGAGTCAATGCTGTTAACCGACGGAAACTTATTACTTTGAAGTAGATTGATCGACTCAGGGATCATCTGCTGGAGTGCTATGATATCAGTATGCCCCCTGAATGAAAAGGTTACATGGCGCGACTGCATTTTGGAGGAATTTTGGACAGAACTCTACGAAGTCCAGCTTCCACTGAAAGAATACTCAAAGAATATAAATAGCTTCAAGGAGCTGAGCAGTGCCCTCATAATACCTGAGGAGAAATGCCTACATATCACTACCGAGGAGGTGAAAAACGTATAAAGAGGCATGAAGAACGATTCCACTCTGGGACCAGATGGTATGAAGTCCTTCTGATGGAAGAAATTTCCTTCAACCCACCAGTATCTGGCCCGCATTTTCACCTCTCACCTGAAGTCGGAAGAGCCTATTCCGGAGGTGTTGGTTGAAGGGCTCACAGTGCTCCTGCCGAAGACGGGCATCTTAGCCGACCCTAAGAATTACACGCTAATAACTTGTCTTAACAAACTGTATACGATCTTCATAGCTATCCTCAATGATAGGATTGTTCGGAGAATTGGACGTGTGTAGCGAGAGATGAACGAAGAACGCGGTATAGAGAAAGGCGTAGCAGAATGTCGGGAGAACCTGCTCATCGATAGATGTGTCTGTAAAGACGCAGCATCTTATCAGCGTTACCTATCGATGGCCTGGATTGATTTCCGGAAAGCTTTTGATGCAACCTCCCACATACTTATTATCTGTCTGTTGGAAAGCTTAAAGGTTTATCCACACATCGTGAGGTGCATGGAGAAATTAATGCCGCTTTGGAAAACCAGATTTACTATCTCATCTGGAAAACATCGTGTGATCACTGAAATTGTTTACTTTCAGTGCGGTGTGTTTCAGGACGACACCATGAGCCCTTTCCTAATTTGCCTCACATTATTGCCACTATCTCTCGCACTTCGCCATTCCGAAAGGTATGGAAATCGAAAGCATAAGGTCGCTCATATATTTTACATGGATGATCTTAAGATCTATGCGACAAAACTCGGGTGCGCGACCACGAATGCCACATAAGTTTACTGCGCATCCAGTAGTACTTAGCTGAAGGGAGACTGTGGCGTCCAGCGATGCAAGTTTATTCAAAATAAGATACTTTTCTTCATATTCTCACTTGCGTGGTGCAGTGTATGTGTAGCCGGCGTAAAGTTTCATGCAGCGGGCGTCAAGCTTCCTTTCGGCCCGGCGGCAGATAGCGCTTGTGCGAAAGTCACTGCGCTGAAAACGGACACATTACGCCTGTTTTACCTGTAAGCAATGGCTCGTTTTCAATGGGGGTCAGACAAAAAGGAAAGTTTATTTTTCTTTTGAATCATCATTACGTATTTAGGAGTTTTATTGCGCGAAACTTTTACTTTTTGATGCAATAAAGCGCATATCGGGTGCCATAGAATGGTTTCGTGTGAATGTAAAAAATATTTGATTGAGGTGGGGGAGGGGCTTCTGTAACGGACCTCATTCGTAGAGAACGCTTTATAAAAAGCGTGCTCTGTCACAGCAATTTCCTGACTTTTGCAAGATATTTTTCAAAATCCATGACTTTTCCCTGATATCTAGGTTTTCCCTGCTTCGCAGTTCTTATGCTAAAGTGAAGGGCGAAGGACCTGAAATAAGCCCCCTATGGTGGAAAATCTATTTTCTTCGAACCTAAAGGATAGAATTATGTATTTCTGACACCTATTGGTGAGTCCGAGTTCTTTGCATCTTTCCGATAAAATTTAGTATACTATACAACTATATAAGCTTGAAAAATGTATGCGTACTAAAGAATGTTTCTTAATACCGACGGGCGATACTAAAAAGTTTTAATAATCTCTTTGGTACTTGAACCTGATTCTATATACGAGGTTTTCAAATGTAAGAACTCCATAAGCTTGTTTGTACAAAAATTTCCAATCCCCAATTAAGTTTTTAATTAGATAATGTATATAATTGGTGTGTCCGAGTTCTGTACATTCATTTGATAAAATTGAGTATACAATAAAACAATATACCTGGTTTTGAGAAATTATTAATTCATTCATTTAAATTTACTCTAATTGATCAAATTTTCCATCTTTATCACAGTTGCTAGTTGGACCATTTTTATAATGTCTGGGTTCGAGTTCTTGGCATCTTTTTAATAAAATATAATAAACAATATAACCGTAAACTTTTAAAAAAATGTATGTATGTTTGGTAATCTTTTCTACATATTTGCATTATTTTCCATACGAGGTTTGAAAATTTTATGAACTTGTTTTTTTAAAAATTCCTAATCTTTTCCAAAGTCGTGAGTTAGATGATTTTAATGATTGTTGCTTCGAAGTTTTGTGGTATACTCTACTGAAAATCCAAGCATACTTGTTATAAACACTGTACACAAAATTCTCTAAAATCATTATAAAACAGTATCCTTCATATACAAACGATGAAGATATTTCTTGCTACTCTGCTCGTCACCCTGGCGGTTTTCCCTAATTCTAGTGGTAATGATCATACACTATCACATCTATTATTGTAAGTTCTTATTTTTGGACGCAGTGTATTTCGATATCGTCATTTTCCTGTGAATTTTTTAACAATTTTCTTGATTTTATCTTTGGTCTCTCAAACGCAGGATCGTGAAAAGTGTAAGCATTTTGAAAATGATCCAACATTTATCTATGGGTGAAAAAAATAAAACGATTTTAGTATGTTTAGTTTGCAGCAGAAAATAATTATACAAATACAAATTTTATATAAAATAATAATTTATCGAATTATGGAAAAAAGTACTTGTTTCTAAACATTTATGAAACAAAATTAAGCAAATAGAGTTACTTGTTTTTAAACATTTATGAAACAAAATTAAGCAAATAGAGCAATATTTCAAACGTGTAAAGAGTCTAAACTGGAAAACGTTTAAAAATATTTCTGAAATTGTCAAAAAGGAATCTGGGAGATTTCAAAGCATTTTTCAACAAAATCTTGGGGAAAATTTGAGTCTTTTTTAAAGATAGTATAGATTTTCAGATGTTTTAAAGAAATAAATAATAGTTATTCAATTTAAATAAATAGTTATTCAAAATGTTCATTTTATGTATGTATAGCCAAACGATATATACATATATATAAAACTGTCACGCGGGAGACTGGGGTTCGATTCCCGGCCGCAGAGCCATTCGTTTTCGGGTTTGATTCCTCAGGAATCGAACCGAAGGGCTTATCACAACGCCACCGAACGCGTCCTCGGGGTGCGGATAGAGGGTTACTGTTGAATATAGTTACAACAATCAATAAGCAGTTGCGGACAATTGTCCAGGAATGGTACTGAAGGAATAACCCGTAAGCGGAGGCGTGACAAGCGTCCCGAAAGCTGAAGGGCACCTGGGTGAGGTTTCTCAAACGGTGACTCTAGGAGACCGGGTGACCTCTCCACAAGGATGGAGGAACCCTTTTTCCTAGCTGCTCATGAAAACAACAATGATAACACCAAACATAGGTGTAGTAAGTGCGGTTCAAAGCAATCGAACGAGCAGGACTCGCGACAAGAAGTCGGTCAACAATGCCTACTGTCCTAGAGTTGGGGAAGCGAATCAAGACAGATTCAGTGCGATGGATCGGCGGAACCTTATTACTTTGAAGTAAATGTATCGTCTCAGGGACGACCTGCTGGAGTGCTATGATACTCGTATTGCCCCTAAATGAAAAGGTTACATGACGCGACTGCATACTTTGTGGTGCGAGAAACACCCAGAGCTCTCGCATTTTTCACATATACATCTGCGAAACCGTGCCGAAGAACTCCGGAAAAAGGGTTATATAAGCGGACCGCTTACTTAATCGCAACCAGAACAAGCCGGCAACAGAGAACGAGAGGCGACACTGAGACCAACTGCGAGCAGGCATCCAATAGAGGAAGAGCGATGCTTCAGGTCCCGGAGAAATATCAATATTCAGGTTTATCTCAAGCCAAAAGATCTGGCTGAACTGGCTGACGAGCTTCGTGGAGATTTTTCGACGAACCCCACCTCTCGACTATTAATTGTAGTGTGTATAATGCTGTGAGAGCTTTGGCAGATGCAAACCGTAAAATAAAACCAACGGTTGATCATAAGACCAGAAGACAAATGCATCAACTCAGCATAAAGATAGGCTGGGCAAGGCAGTACGAATCCCGCATTCAGTGTGTGATTGACTACATAACAAGGCAATGCTACTGACCATCAGGCAGCATGTTTTTGACAGAATACGAGTACTATTTAACGCTAGGAGAAGTCTAGAGCGGAGGGAGAGGTAGGTCAGATAAAATCAACAGTTTTTGTCTGATCCGTTTCGAATCTTCCAAGAGCCTTCAGTTAATTTCGTCCACCTGCCAACACCAGAGAAGGTCGAGTCATTTTGGAGAGAAGCCTACGAAGTCCAGCACCTACTGAAATAATACTCAAAGAATATAAATAGCTTCAAGGAGCTGTGCAGTGCCCTCATACCACCTGAGGAGGAATGCTCTAATATCACTACCGAGGAGGTCAAACGTATCAGGAGGCAGGAAGAACTATTCCGGTCTGGGACCAGATGGTATCAAGACCTTCTGGTGGAAGAAGTTTCCTTCAACCCACCAGCATCTGACCCGCACTTTCACCTCATATATAAAGTCGGGCTACTTAGCTGACCCTAAGAAATACGTACGAACAACGCGGTATAAAGGAAGGCGTAGCAGGATGTCTGAGAACATGCTCATCGATAGATGTGTCTGTCAAGACAAAGCATCCCATCAGCGTTATCTATCGATGACCTGAATTGATTTCCGGAAAGCTTTTGATTCAAACTCCCAGAGACTTATCATATGTCTGTTGGAAAGCTTAAAGGTTCATCCACACATCGTGAGGTGCATGGAGAGATTGATGCCGCTTTGGAAAACCAGATTTACTATCTCACCTCGAAAACATCGTGTGATCACTAACAGTGTCACCTTTTAGAAAAGTGTGTTTCAGGGCGCCACCATGAGCCCTCTCCTCTTTTGCCTCACATTATTGTCACTATCTCTCGCACTTCGCTATATCAAAGGGTAACTCTGCGGCAAACCTGCAAATCATGGATGATCTTAAGATCTATCCTTAAAATCAAGAGAAACTACATTCAGCTCTAGACATAGTCAAATAGTACACTAAAGATATTGCAATAGAGTTCAGCATTTGGACGTTCTATATGACTTCATTTTAAAACCACAAATGCCGCATAAATCCACTGCTCGTCTGTTGGTCAGCCTGAAGTGCAACATAACTTCAGTGCGTAACTATAAATGCCACAAAAGTCAACTGCGCGCCCGGTAGTGCTATATAACTATGGTGTAGAACCAATAACACCACAGGTGTTTACTGCGCAGATGGAAGTGTCACATAACTCTAGGGTGCAACCATAAATGAAACAGAAGTCTACTGAAAATGAAGAAGTGCAAAAGTGAGAGAGGGTGCGAAATTAGTCTCCTATTTTCAAAAATCAATGTTTTGCCTACTTTAATCCCCAGAACGCCCAGTCTTATTTGAGGACTTCAATAACTTTTTTGTTTTTTTCAAATTATTCTACATACTAGGTTTCAAAACTTTGAAACTTTGTTAACTTGTTTTTCAAAAACAATTTTTATCTCGAGCATAGTTCTGAGTTTGATAATATTGATAATATTGGTGTATGGGAGTTCTGCATATATTTACGATAAAATTGGTATGCCATAAAATTATAAACCTATGGAAAAAATATGCTTACTGATAAATGCTTCTGGATCGTGTCTTACGTTATTAAGAATGTTTAGTATTCTTATCGGTATACTTGCTTTATTCTGCATACAAGGTTACATAACGTAAAAATTTTATAAACATATTCTTTAAAAAAATTCTCTGCAATGCTGAAACATCACCACAAACATCATCACAAACATTGAAGCCGTGTGAATTGACCACTGTACCACGGGAAAGACCATATGTAGTTTGGAAATCTGCAACTCCATTTACCCTATTGCTGTCGGGAAATACCTTTACCACTCTTTCTAGTGGTTATGTTGCTCGAGATTTATTCATATCACCACTTAGAAAAAATTCACATGCTTTTATATTTTGATGATCTTCTGTCCACTTTTATCCGTTTAGTATTGTCGTTACCTGTTCCATAAGGCATCTTTTCCAAAACACCGCAGCCAGATATTGCAAAATACGCCACTGTTCACGGTGAATCTTGTCGGCTTTCGTGAAGGGACCAGAAGTTCCAATTTCAACAGATTTTCCTAACAATATATCGTTTGGTGAAATACTTGTAAGTCCCAATGTGAAAATGTTCTTGTAAATTGACCGGGAATCTCCCGGGAGTTTCCTCTCGGGAACCGAATGGGAGTTTGTCAGGAGTCAAGCAAGAATCTGTTAGGCATAGAGCATGAAACTCTCGGAACGTCTAATCCGTTGACCAGGTGATAAAATACATCTTCTCCGATGACCAGAGGTGTACCAGACTCGGAACGGATCCGATATTTTCGAATCCGGATCCAGCAGCTTGCACGAGCAGACCTACAAAATTCTACAAAATTCTACTGAGCAGCCGGTGGTGCTATATAACTCTATTGCGCAAGTAAACATACAACATTCTTCTACTGCCCAGCCGGAATTGCAACAAAACTCTGGAGCGCGACCACCAATGCCACATAAGTCTACTGCGCATCTAGTAGTGCGACATGAATCTAGTTCGCAACCACGTATGACAAGTCTAGAGACTAGAGAACTAGAGATCCGACCCGAATAATACCGGATTGAGTATTCAAGAATCCCGGGACAGAAACGTCCAAATCAGGTCTGCTAATGCAAACTGCTTGATGCGGACCTGGAAATATCTATCCGGATTTGGGTCTTGCACATCTGTATTCCTTGGAAGAGATGTATTTTATACACCTGGTGCACGAATTGGACCTTTCGAGAGTTTCGTGCTCAACTCCCGACAGATTCATGCTAAACTTCTGAAAAATTACCGTTCGGTTCTGGAGAGTGAAATACCGGGAGATCCGGTTTATCATTGGAACATATCTTATTCCATCATCGGCTACATTTTGAGCTTTTGGTACCCAACACTATTCCATTGGATCAGTTGATTCTAAAATTTCACCTTTTCTTGAAAATACAACATTGGGAAGCTTCTTTCCATTATGAATCCTGTAAATTACAGTGGTAGAATCTAGCATTGCAGAATGTATACATTGGGCCGATGTTGCTGTATTTGATCTCGTACAAAAAGATCTTCCAATTTTAATATTCTTCAAGATCATCAGACCTTCCACTTGCTGTTTCCAAGTTTTTAACATTATTTCGCTAATTAAATCATCTCATCCAATTGCGCTTGTCCAAATTTTCTGAAGCGATATTTAGACTTTGACTAGAACAGATGATGGAAATCCTATTCGATCAAAAAGTGACATTGCAATTTTCAATACTTCTCTTTGTTATGTATCTTTCCTACAAATGGACGAGTTCTTCGTTGACTTGGCTCTAATTGAGAAAAAGATATAATCTTCCTCTACATTTCCACAGAATTCCAAGAACTCGTTGCTCATTTGCTTCCTCGTTGACTTCAATAGGCACATCTTGTGAAACAAAATTGTCGTAGGAATTTTTAAGCACTGAATTCCTCCAACATCTTTTCCCCATATTTTAAGCCGTTTATTGGCTCCAAATTTGAAAGCTGTAATTGCTCTTTGAGACTTTTTTTTATATTTTGCATCATTTGGTTCGAAGTTTGAATTTTTGTGTGTAAAATTTCAGACAATTATAATACTTTCTCAATCATAAATTATGAGAATGTAATAAATTATAACAAATTTGTATATATTTTTTGGGTGAACAACTTTTGTCTATCAGTTCTTTGTCGTACCTTTTGTCGGTTTGCCATACAGTTTTAAAATATTTTTATTTTTACTTGTTATGATTATAAGCAAAAATACGCGTCCTATCAAGAAGTGATTTATAAAAAATTTGTAGATATGTTTTAGGTGCACAATTTTTGTTTATTAATTTTTTTTCGTAGCTTGTTTTGTTTTTCCCAAACATTGTATTCTAAACCTTGGCTTGGATGAGATTTTCATCCATTTAGCGCTTTGGTAATCTTCTTATTCTCCTTAATTATTCTGCGTTAGAGGTTTCAAAACGAGAAAACTTCATGAACTTTTTTTTAAGAGCAAGTTACTATCTCGAGCGTAGTTCTGAATTTGATAACATTAATAATATTTCTGCGTGAGATGTTTGTGTATTTTTTCGCTTAAATTAAGTATGAAAATGTATTAGTAGAAAAAATTGTTTTTTAATCTTGTCTGGCTTTATTAAAAATGTTCAGTAACCTTTTCTTTATTTCTGAATTCTTTAAATGAGGATTCCAAACATAAAACCTTTATAAACTCGTTTTAAAGACATTCTTAATCTCTACCAAAGTTGTAAGCTTAATAATTTTAATAATTGCTGTGTACGAGTTCTGTAAATCTTTTTGATAAAACTTAGTATACAATAAAATCGTTACCTTCAGTAATATAAGACCATTTTAAAAATAGAAAAATATATCTAGATAATTTTATCAAAACAAATTCTCTAAGTTCCAAAAAAATCCCTGACATTTTCAGGGTTTTCTGGGTATATACGGATTTTCTGACAATTCCGAATTTCCCAAATGGGTGGTCCCAAACTAGGGTGGTCCAAAAATGCATTGTAACATTTTTTTTCTTTCTTGAAATGTCATATCGATTAATATTAAGCAATGTCCCTGGTCTTTTAAAATTAACATAGGATTTTAAATGGAAGAAGCTTTTTTTTCGGAAAAATGAGGAAAGAAACTAATTGTAATTAACTTTTTGGAAATTGACATCCAGTCACTACCTAGACAATGTTTGTGGTAGACTTCTCATCCTCTAGTTTTTTAATTTTACACAGCAAATACTTTGTATTGTGACCAGAACATGTTTGGAAAATGCAAAATAACAGTTTCATTTAAAATTCGTACTAGAGCCGGGCCTTAAAAAAAATTCAGCATGCCTGTTCTGTATTTGATGTGGGACAAATGTTCAGGTAGTTTTCAACTGATATTCGTATTTTGTGAAATTGATTACACATTTAATGAATTGTAGGATTAGTTTTTTTGTTGAAGACGTTTTGCAATTGTTTGAACAATTTATATTTGTTTGAATTGTTTTCACCAAATCATGAAAATTGAATGTTTCCTTAATCTGCTTGCACACCTGTTGATAGGAGAGAGGATAGAAGTAATAATTTTACTTAAGTCAGTACTCAATATTTATATCATTTTTAGCATTCACTTTTGAATTTTTACTGGAACTGTGGAGAAAATGATAAACTTTCAATCCCATTACACCATGTCGCCTATTATAAAAGTAGTTTTCACCCCAATTGTTCAGACAACTATTACCTGCTTAAAAATTTCTTTCGTTATATTATGAATACACAAATACACAAATACTTAGTTTCAATGATTTGCCGGGTGCGGTTCAAATGTCATAAGGAATAATAATTTTTTTAATAATTTGAAGTTCTGAAAATAATACTAAAAAACGTATGCCTTGCCGAATGCAAAAAAATGCATGCCGAAAAAATTTAAAAAAGTCCGTCTTTAGCATAAATTTTAAATAAGACAGCTATTTTGCGTTTTCGGGGCATTTTCCAGGTACCATATAAAGTGTTTGGGGCGTCACATTTGAAAGTTATGGGTCGGAAACGATTCGGAAGCGATGGCAGTAAATTCACAAAAACTTGAAAACAGGTAGTTTTTTCCCCACTTTTCCGAAAACTGATCTTTTGCCATTTAACTTCCCCAATAATTATAAAAACCCGGAGGCGCGTTTTACTATTGCCAAATTTGAAAAAAATGCCATTTCTTTTTTCGGGAACCTCAAAAAATAGAGAAGATCTTTGCCCTCTAGCAAAAAAATGTTTTTCTGGATCACCCGAGTATAAAAAAATATTAAAAAATTATAATATTTATGTCAAAAAAGAATCGTTAAAACATGAACTCAAAGAAAGTTTTTGGAAAGGTGTTTCCAACAAAAATTTTAAGCGTTTAATCAGAGAAAACATAATTTTCTGCAAGGTTTTCTGTGTAATTCAGTTACAAAATTTGACTCCCTTGAAGTTTACCTCTTTGAAGATTATTTACTAAATTTAGTAGAGAGATTGAGCCTATGAATATGTGTCTGAACTTAAGAAAACGGCATCGATGCCTCGATGGATGCCGTTTTCTAAAGCTCGGTTCTGGGTGACCTATAGAAAATTCATCTTTTTCTTTTTTTCTTTGTTACAGAAATAAGCTCTTCACAAAAGATACCATACAACGTCAATCATATTCAACGAGACGTAATCGATATTACTAAAGTTCGTGACAACACTGATGTTTTTTACCATCTGAAAGATGGAAGTATACAAAATTTAAAGTATAAGAAAGGATCAATTAATGTACTAGATACAATCAGAGGCGATCTATATATCGTTGCTTTGATAGATAGAGATGGATATGTTCGTAAAATGACAACCAAAGATGATGCTGGTAAAGAGAGAGTAATTATGATATCAGCTGATAGGATAGATAACAAAATTTATCATACATTGACTGCTTCTCAAATTGATATATATGGTCTATTATTTGACAGCAAAGTATAATAATATAATGTTTAAATAATTACAATTAACTATACTTTATTATAATTAATAACTATACGTTTGCGGTATCCTATTTATGGCCGTTATAATGTTTTCCTGATATATAAATCGAATTTCTGTTTTCAAATTAAAGAAAGTGTTGCAATGAAGAAAAAGTACTTGTGAATCATAAAAATAAATAGACTTTAGACATCAAAAAGTATAACTCACTATCATCCTATGTCCCTATCTGAATGACGAGACTACTAAATATTGCTCAAATTAAATTATATTATTGAATATTGTAACATTCAAATGAAAACTGCAAAATTCACGAGAGTGGCTGTTTTCAGTTTGTTCATCTATTATCATAAATTACGAAACTTCGGATCCATCAATTTTGTATAATTAAATTCCCAAATTAGTTATTTCGCTTTATCATAAAATCTATTTCTAAATGTTTGAAAAAATTATTGATGAAAGAGAAAATTTTAATTGTTTATGATTTTTTTTATATTGAGCAAAAATGCTTTTC
>CAKNWU010299064.1:0-12936 GCA_932072015.1 Andricus quercustozae
GTGAGACGAGATCATACGCGAAAAGTAAGTAAGTTCTCTCCGTGTAGGATTGAGCATTTTGAATCAGACATCTTTGAAAGGTGGAACGAGTTAGTTGAAGTTGTGTGCTCAACTGACTCCTGAGTGGGTTTCAAAAAAATAAGGTGATCGACATTTTAAAGAGCAAAAATCCTCGATATCTCAAAAACGATAAGCGAGCGATAATTTTTTCAGTCAGATTCGAGTTCAGAGTGAAGAAATACAATGTGATTTTAACAAAAATCCAAGGGGATCGACCTTTTCTGTAGTTTTACCAAATAATGAAAAGTGGGAATTGGCAAACGTTTTTACTCATTAATAAAACGAATTTCAAATTTAGAACATTTTCAATTTCAATTCTGTTGAAATCTAAGTTCTTATGAAATAATAAGGCCAGTAACACTTCTGTACGTAGTAATAGTGCCGCTAAATACGATACAGTTTGTAGCTCGTACAATTTTTACAATACATATATTGAAATATATAATCACTGTATAAATAAAAAAATATTTTTGAGTAATAGTTTCAAATTATTTTTTAAAATGAATTTATGCTCAATGTCCTTCGATAACTACTCAGAAAGGCTTAAAATATGAATATTCACTTCTTACCAGAAGAGTACAATCTACATAAAATTGCAACGTGATAAAAAAGTATAAAGTAAAGGATAAATGGATAATATAATGTATGTGATGGTATTGCTATCTTTAAAATGAATGTTTCAACTTTTATTGCGTATGTAATGCTTTCCCAACTTATTCATCATTTATAAATATCAGGACTTCCAAAGATTTTCGATTCACCTCATATTGGTTTCCACCACTAATAAATTGCTTGGTTCAAAAGATTAATTCACGTAATAATGAACGGTTGTTCAACCGTTTTGCCGCTTTAATTTTCAAGTTTATTAAATATTGATATAGTTTTAACTCAAAGGCAATCTATTTTATTTATAAAGCATTCTTTCGATTCATACTTTGTACTTTCCAATTTAGAGAAAATCTGCCCACTGCCGAACCACATATTCTTCGCTCAAGTTTGAGCACGCCTGCGGGGTCGTGCACATAATGCGTTACGCGTTTTCCTTTTGTTTAAATAAAGACGAGAATAAACTTGCAATGAAGCCAAAAGGGATACAACGATATAAACAAAAGAAAAACGCGTTACGTATTATGTGCACGATCCCTAAGGCGCGCGTCCGTTGGATCTCGCGCTTCGCGCTCGATAATACATTTTCATGACACGCGCATCGAAAGTTCGACTTTCGCTGCCTCTTGAGCGAAGCGAAATTGGCCAATTCCTGCCGAGTATCAGCTGGCGGGGTGAAAGTGATACATAGCACGTCTGAATCAAAGTGATGGAATTATGCGCGCGCTTGCCTTGTGTGTCTCTGCTAATTTCACTTCAGCAGCATCGCACATAACCTTGTAGTTCCCATTATTCTCACGTGTCATCCAGGTCCAATGTTATCGTTTCGTTGAAATCGAGTGTCCCGTCAAAATCTCGGAAAAGCCGGTCTCTCCAGACTCCCCTTTTAAATCTGGCAGTGTCATTTTTTATCTCGCTATCACTCAAAAGACAGCGAAAGCCGAATTTGCGATGCGCCTTTCGCCCCTAGCTATGTAATATACTATTATCTTACACTTCGGGCTCGGTAATGTATTTACCTCGCGCCAAGCTCTCGGTCCTTCTACTTTCCCCACATTTGTGCATAGACAAATTATTATTAAAAATTATTGAATAAACGAAATCAAGTTTCAATTTCACGTTTCAATTATCGAGGAGTCAAAGTTTATAAAAAAACTTAACTTTAAGCAAAACACAAATTGTTGTGGATGGCCCTATTAACATAAAAGTAGCGAGAATTAATGTTAGTAGTTCCTAGAAAATCAAAACTAAGTTGCGTTACACTTATACACTACCGTTGGAAATAAAATCGGCGGTACGACCAGGGCGAATACTATTAAAAGTCACTGCTGACTTTGAAGCGTGATTACTCGTTCAAAAAATGAGCGAGAAACTTTTTAATTATACCGTTGGAGAGCTTATTGAATTCTGCATCAAATTAACTCCAACACAGATATTTTTGATATATTGAAGAGAATATACCAAGTGAGAATATAAAAAAGAAATGCAAGAATTTCTCGAATTTTTTACCTCGACTTTAAATCGTAGCATAAACTAGGAAAGTTGCAGAAAATATCTGAAATGTATATCACACAGTCTTTAAAGTCTTATCTTTAATTTAAGCCAATAAAACTGAAACAATTTTGAGTAAATTTCTATGAAACGTTAAAAATGCCCGAGCGTGTCTACACCGAATTTCAGTCGCTTGAGCAGCGAGCCTGGCCGACAGCGATGTTCGCCGACTGAGACTTGACGCAGACACGCCTTGAACATTTATTGTTTATTGGGCATTTATTGAATATTTTTTAAGTTTTATCAGCCTTAATTTCTCATTATTTTTCCAAACCACAGCACGAGAAACTGAAAATTGACATTTGAAATTTGGACATTTTTAGTCATATCTCAAAACCCCGTAGAGATTATTAAAGTTTTATGGGCTTAAATTAAAGATAGGACTTCAAAGACTTGGTGGTGTCAATTTTAGATTGTTTCTATAACTTTCCTAGATCATGCTACAAGCTGAAGTCAAGGTACAAAATTCGAGAAATTCTGGCATTTTTTTTACTTCTCGCAAGGTATATTCTCTTTATTGGGCGCAAAATTTAATGAGCTTTCCAACAATTGTTTAAAAAAGTTTCTTGCTCGTTTTTCAAACAAATAAGTACGTTTCAAAGTCAGCAGTGACTTTTAATAATTCTCGCCGTGACCGTACCGACAATTTCTGACGGTCGTTTAAGTGGATAATAATCAATTGTTAACACAAAAGTAATTCCAACATTAACGTTTTCGGTAACTGCATTATTTTTGTTGTGAGTTAAGGGCATGTACCAGACTGCCACGTGACCTATTCTATTAAACGAACTTACTTATAAACTAATAAGTCGAATGGATTTTCTATACCAGGCACACTTTCGTCTTTCTTGCCTTTATGTCTTTCTGGTATGGAAAATTGATTCCACTTATTAGTTTATGAGTAAGTTCGTTTAAAAGAATAGGTCAAGTGAAAGTCTGGTAGATGTCCTTAAACCACTTCCTAGTTCTCCAAATAAGGCCGAGTCTAAACGTACGGACCTGAAAACGGGAACGGACATGGGTTCTGTCAGGAATTATAGACACTACCTTCGAATAAACTAACTTATTACTTTCCGAAAGCAATTTTTATTTAAAAAATAAACTTTTTTCTTTTTCAGATAACGAATACAGACGGAGAGCAACACGACGATAGTTTAGACCTCATAGATGCTTTACCAGAGATGTCATCTCCTCTCATTTCGAACCATTCGCAGACCAATTCCACACACCCCAATAATCATTCCTCGATGGCGAACTCAATGCACGTAGGGAATGGCACGAAAAATAATAACAATAACACCAATGGCACAACAAATGCACAACATAGCACTGCCCCCAAAACTCAGGCACCAAACTTAAATAACGTCCTCGATGGCCCCGGCCCACCACCACCTACTCCATTGGTCGGCGCTCATCAAGAACCTAGGTTCACCTTCGTTAGTGGAAGAACCCCACCCCTGCCAGATCTTAGAACGGCGGACTTCTTTAGGTAAGCAATCTGAACTTTTTCCCGTTCTCTCGAAGCCTCTCAACAAGAAAAACATAAGGGCCAAGGTTCCGTTTTTCTCAGAACAAACGTTTTCGACTTAGTAATACAGGTCGTAAAGGATCGAATTCATGGGGGTTAAGAGACGAATATCCATCAATATGCCTATGACGAATTTTTTTCGTATTCGAGACCTAGATACCAGTTCGTAACTTTTTTATGGACATATTTTTTCCGTGTGTGAGAGAATATTTTTAAAGATTCTTCAATGGTGAGCCTCCATGGCTCAGCGTTAGAGTCTTCACATTTTTTCATCGTCATTAGTGAGTCGAAAAAACGAATCGGTTGACTGTTGTAGGCTACAAGTCGACTGAACCGCCAAAAAGTTGAATTTTGGGCAGAAAAATAAAATATCTATAGAAACAAGTAACGAATATAATTTTCTTTTCGAATAGCACTAAAGATTCATTTACTCAATTTACTCTGAAATTTTTTCACGAATCGGATAAACTATTTCAGGATATAAGTCGACAGAACTGCTAGAAAATTGAAATTTGGGTATTAATACTATGAAATATCTCTAGAAATCATTGATGAATCCAAATTTTCTAAAAAACGGCACTGGAGCTTCACCTAGTCAAATGATCCTAAACGAGTTGATTGAATATTGTAGGCTACAAGTCGACTGAACTGCTAAAAATGAAATTTTTAGCATAAAGATCAAATATCTTTAGAAATAATTCAGGATTAAAAATGTCCTAAAAAAAGGCAATCTCTATGAAACGGACTCAGTGAAATGTTCACTATTTCAATCATTAGTCTAGGGTTTCACTGGAAAATCAGTGATTTTTCTTCTTTTCACTAGGAAAATCAGTGAAATCAGTCGCTGAAATGAATCAGTGAAGATATAAGTGGTTAATTCAGTGAATACTAAGCACCTGCTTAATGTCATATAATGATAAATAATTAATTAGCAAAAGAGAGAAATATAGTTTCGAAACCCCGAAGTGCTAGAAATTTTATTTGCAATATAATGTTTAAAATGTAATATATGTATTCATTCTAAGCAGGACCATTAATATTCATAGACAAAATACTCGAAGTCAATTAATATTTATTTTTTAAATACATTTTTTGTCATATCGTTAGAGTATAAGTATAGTGGGCGTTAAAATTAACATTTTTGAAATTATAAATAATATTCTGACGATACGCAGTCGTATGGTGATGAATGAATAAATTAGATGCGTCCTAAAAACAATTAAATGATTTTGTATCATTTTTTAAATTAACCCCGGTATTTTTGTATGCCAGCAGTGTGACAGTACAGAACCAGTACTGGTGTGCAGTCACGCGGCTGTACTACATGCTAGTACTGCGGAGAATTACCAGCCAGTACAGGCGCCCAGTACTGGGATTCCGGCAATCTGTACCGGGCCAGTACTGGGCCAGTCGTATATTTCGACCTGGAAGGTCGATTGAACTTCTAAAAAATTGAATTTTGGGCATGAAAAGTGAAATATCTTTAGAAATCAATAATGAATCAAACTTTCTTGAAAAATTGCACCTTAGCTTCAACTATTTAACGACGAATAGGTAGAATATTTTAGGCTACAGGTCGACTGAACTGATTCTAAAAATGATACGTTTTTCTTTGCATTGATTCCAAAAGGTTTGATGCAAAGCGGTGAAAAATTAGCCAAGATACCCAATACATAGATACGATAACTAGCATTCAGCTTTCGAGAAAAGGTTTTCCCGTTTCTCTTTACTTGGAAGCGATTCACTAGTGAGAATCTTGATACTTTTTGATGAATTTAAACAGTTTTGGAAGTCCGATCTTCGAAATCGAAAATTCACATTTAGAAAAATTTGATTAACTAGTAGGGGAGAGTAGCCTTTAGATTGACGTTACTTAACATCATGCGAATTACGTAAAATTTGGGCTTCATTACGATTTTAAAAATTAGCCGACCCACGCATAGCTACTCTGCTAAAAATAATTTGGTCCAAAAAGCGAATTAAGTGAAAACAACTTTTTTTCAGTACTCCAGTAAGAGGTTCGGTGGACGCCGGTCAACCAGATCCAAAACAGATAAATTCTCTGCTGGCATTGGTCGCAGCCAAAGAAAAAGAAAAGTCATGCACGAGCCCCGTGAATCATATAACATCCAATGGCCCATCGAGAAAAAATTCTCAGTCAACACCTGATAAAGAAAAGGGCTCCCTTGATGCAAAATGCAACCAGAAATCGGTAAAACCGAACATAAACGTAACTACAAATCCGTTGGATATTTCTCTGTGTGCACAAAATTCATGTAACACGCAGACATCGATCGTCGGCACAAGAAGTCGTGGAAGAACGGCAGGTAAGATTAACTTTCCTATTACATGCAAAGCTTCGAATTTTCCTTTGTACATCGTCGAAAGGATTTACGTGTGAATTCTCGGATTATCAAAGTTCCTCTATTCACAGGATCAATTCGAATTTCGCTTACATTCAAATCCAAATGACTTTCGTACAAACCTTCAACATAAAATACGGAAATGATTGATTCAATAATTTTATCTTGCAAATATAATTTTTTTTATAATTATATAATAAATTATATATAAAAAAAAAATTATATAATAAATTTTATAATTTTATTTCATTGTAACGATGCATGTGATTGCAAGTGATTAAATGTGTATACGAACGGGTTAAAGTTCAAATTGTCCAACAGTTGTTTTATTGTTAATCAATATGAGAATAAAAACATTTTAATTGCTAGCCTACAATAATAATGATTGCAACATTTAAAGTAAGAATGGTTTAAAATTGGACAATTTGCAATTTTATATTTTAAAATTACCAAAGTTTAAGTGTTTAAGCACTAAATAATAAAACTTCATAATGTAGAACTTATTTCAGATAATATATTTAAAATGGGATCACTTAAGTTAGCAAGTCGTTAAAATGAAGCATTTAAAACATTTTAAGACCAAAAAAAAGAAATAAAAACAGAAAATTTAAACTTTGCACATTTAAAAAAATTAAAATTTTAAGAACTCTTAGTCATACTGCTTAAAATTGAACAATTTGGAATGCGATTTCAAATAAGTCTTCCAAATTCAATCATTTTTAACTTGAAACCTTACAAAAAAATAATTACAAATTTAAAACTATGAACAGATTTCCAATGTTGAAAAGTTCAAATTTAAACAATTTTCAAACTAGAATTATAATAATATGAAAAATTCTAAATTGGATAAAAAATTGATCAATTTCCATATGCAATCGTTTTAAATTGCAGAATTTTAAAATCTGATGTTTGAAATTGAGCTGCTTAAATTCAAAATCAATAGAAACTTAACATGGATTTAAATATTGCACAATATAAATTCAAACATGATAACAATTAATCACTTGAAAATTGAAATAATTTTCAGAATTTAACAAAAATAAAGTAATGGATTCGATAATGTACAATTTTATATTTGAAAACTTTAAAATTGATAACTGAAAATGAAACTTCCAATTCGGAAAGTTTCATATTGACAGATTTTGTATGTGAAGGATTTTATATTACGGATTAGTCATTTATTGCAATTGATTGACGTGCGATTTAAAAATGTAGCGAAGTAAAAGTTGTTTTTTTCCTCTGGATTCTGGAATAAATATAGATTTTTAAAACTAATTTATTTTTGAAACAATGAAAAAAAATTTCAGAACAACATCAAGTTTGTTGAATAAATAATTTTTATATATTTTAAACTTTTTTCAAAAACTTGCATCTTTTCTCTATTACAAATATTATAATTAATAATATTGCGATTCTTGAAAGTATAACTAAATTTTCTTTCCAAGGCCAGTACTGTTCCTTCGTCATTTAAATATATAATTTATTTAAAAATGAATCCCAACTTGTAAATTATAAGCACAGTTAACACATATATATCTCACTGAATATAAAAAAGATAAAAGCACAAAGTGTAATAATAGTTCAGTTTTTGTTAAGTACTTCACAAAAACTAAAAGCCTGTAAAAGCTCTTCATATATTCAGGAAAGTGTTTTTTACTTTGACATAAAAGCGCCCATTTCGATTGTTTGGAAAAAATTTAGTCTATTCTGGAGAGTAAAATTATAAAAATTCCTTCTCATTTTTTCTTGACAAACACACCTCATAATAATAATGATGAGCTTATAATAATGAGCACGAAGCGAATCATCGACATATTTTTCTAAGTTAATAAACTAAAAAAATGAGTAAGTAAATATGCAAACATCTCTCGAAGGAAATAGGAATAATCTGTGGTAGCAAAAAATTCGTCTGTTCTTTTTCCGGGGTTTCCACTCGAAACCTCACGTCGATCGATCGCGGCCAATCGCGTTCGGAACATCTTTTCCCACTGCACCACTGTACAGACAGGAAACGCGGCATACCGTGCCAATGTCCCGGAAGTTATATTTAAATTTATCGTTGCAACACAGGTCGCCAATTCTTTCCATGAGAAAATTCACACGAGATTTTACGGAGCTCGTGATTGAAAATTCTGGGAACGACAGCACGGCTTATTCGCGAAAAAGTTAAAAGCTTACCGTAATCCGAAATGTTGAGAAAATTCACTGTTTAGGGAGAAAAGTATTGTAATTGATATCACATTTGATATCAAAATTGTTTAATCTTTTCAAAAAAATTTTTATATTTATGAGAAGATAAAATAGAAGAAGATAAGATACAAAATTTATTCTCAATTTTTTTCAAATTTTTCAAACGTGTTTGGAAATCGTTAAAGTTGTTTTTGTAATTGAAACGTAACTAGTAAGCGTTGATAAATAATTTTTATCTCCCACCAGCTTTAAATATTTCATCGAAGCGAAACGCAGTATTTTTTCGTAATAGTCGATTTTGATCCTCAAATCTCAAAACTATCACAAAATCGACGATTCAAGGGTGTTAAAAGCCCATATACATTTTCCTTCTTTAAGTCAATAATTTGAGAGTAATTTTACATCCTGTTGCAAATAAATATTACTTTTAGTCTTGTTCAAAAGTGTCAAAATGAAGAAACTAAAAATGAGTAACCCTTAGTAGTCACGTTCCCACTACAAGAATATCTTTAGCTACCACTTAATAAGTTTTGAAAAATCTAAAAATAAATATGGAATAACTTTTTCATTATGTAATTCATATAATGATTTTTTGGTTACTAAAGAATGACCTGAAATAATTGAAATTTCATTTTTGAAAGTGTTTTATTTTAGGGGTTGGTTTTCATGAGGATATATAAAAAATTCAATCAACTGCATGTCGATTTCGAAGCCTGATTTATAATACAAATTAAAAGTAAATTCCAATCAGCTAACCTTAGTTTAACCACAAATAAACTAATTACCTCATTTTTCCCCATTCAGAAATAAAAATAAAAATTGTTTCCCCTTTCCTGCAAAAGGCAAAAAATAACGTTAAAGTCGGTGAAGCAAATTATTCGGTTTCTCTAATGAACCAATTTGCTGCAACTCACTGGTTTAGCCATGAAAGTAGTAAAATGTTCATTAAATTGTAATAAGTTGCCAGAATTTACATTAAGGAATTTGAGCAAATTTTTTGTTCAAAACCAACTAAACCTATATTTTTTATCTGCTCACCCCAAAATTTAGAAGCCTAGATAAATGAAACTAATGAATCGGCACAGATACACAAAGTAAATAGAAAAGTGTTTGGGTTACCTCGAACCATCCGATAAACACCTTAAAGAAATTGGATTTCGACATTAACCACTCGGTCGACACCATCTTTGGCCATTGTTAATTTGACTGGGCAGTATTATCGGTTGATAGCTATGCATACTGCCTATGTCAATAGCCCGACCATATGTAACTTATATGTAACCTATATATGTAACTAAACATATCCAGATGCAGATAATTCCTCAAATACAGATTATTTTATAAAATCAAAAGCAAATAAGCCTAATGCTTAATATTGTTCTATAATATTTTCTTTTCTGAATTCCAAATACGAAAAAAAGAAGAATCAGAAGAATTTGGTTTTTAGACCCCTTTGCTGAAAGCTTTTATTTTAGTCTAATTTTCTTAGAGGATTTCTTAAGTTGAAGCTCTTGGCATGTAGAACTGAGATGAAGCGTAATTTTTTTTTTATATTGTCGGTTAAAAAATGAGAAAAATTAGAATATTGGATTTTTTAGGCCCCTATGCTGGATGTTTTTCTTTTAGTCCGATTTTCTTTAGGGATGGTTCAAATTGAAGCTCTTGGCATTTATAATTTATATGAAACATAACATTTGCTTTGTATAGAGTTTTCTTTTTTAGGGTTTTCGTAGCCCCGGGCAGAAGCTCTTATAGTTTCGGTCGGTGTCTGTCCATCCGTCCGCCCGTTGTACTTTTTTTTCTCGACAGGGGTAGTGACGGGGACGGGAGAGCAGAGGAAGTCCCTAGATGCCTTTACCCCGTACCGATTACTTTACCCCGCACCCTGCTCGACTTTACCACGTACCCTACCCGACTTTACTCCGTATCCCTAACCGACTTTACCCCGAACTCTAGCAGATTTTATCCCATACTTAAATGACTGTACCCTGTACCCTAATCGACCTTATCTCGTACCCTAGCCGAGTTTACCCCTACACCAGCCAACTTTACCCCGTAACCTAGGGGGGAGAGGCGGGAGTGATAGGGCGAGGAGGAAATTTGAACGACATAACTAATATCTTAATAGTCTACAAAATTCTTTTTTTTAGACTATTTTTTTATATCAGTGTTTAAAAAGTAAGAGAATTTAAAAAAATCGAGATAATTTGGTTTTAGACCACTATATGCTGCAAGATTTTCTTTTAGTCCGATTTTTGTTGGCATAGCTAACAAAAATTTGCTGAAGAAAATCTTTTCTTTTTAAATTCAAGCCCAAGCTTACAAAAACTTTGCTTGCCGTCGCTTGCCGATCTCTTGACTAATTTTTATAAATAATATTATTGTTAGAAGCGAGATAATAAAGTAAAACTAAAGTTGGGTGAGTAAGTATAAGTAGTAAGTATGAGTACGGTGGTTTTAACAAATGTGACCGTCCGCGATGAAAGGGACCTAACGCGCCTAAGCTTCATTTTACAGGAGAAGTGATTGAAAAGGCGGTTCAACACAGGAACTTAATAAGAGGGACTCAGTTTGCAATTGAATAACAATTCGAATTATTCAGATATTGGATTGATATTTTTTATTATTAAGGAGCATATAAGAAACTAGAGATGGGTGTAAAAACTAAAAATCTATTTTTTCCGCATTAGGTCCCTTTCTTCGCGAACGGTCACAAATGGATATCACCTTCAAATAAGAAACGGGGACGAAGCTGAAATTTGTTATAAAATCATTATAGCTGTCGCAACATTGAGGAAAATTTCTTGCTAAAGCACTAAATACAAAAGTTATTTTTTTATACATAATTTTGATAAAATAAAACCAGTTTCAATAAGAGAACCGTCTAAAATAAAATGAAATGGCTCATATGTCAACATTCAGTACGGCCTGAGTGATGCAAAAATAAAAATTAGAATAAAAATTATTTACGAAGATTGTGAGAAAATGAATTGATGTTCTTTCTTTCAGAGCCTCATCCCCTCGTTTCAGCCATTCATACATGGGTCAGGCTCTTTTTCCCGTTTTGCATAATAGGTATATAGTTCGCTGACCCCGAAAAGACTCCCGAAATAAGCGAAAAGTATCCGCAATAAGTATTGGACTTAGATAATAGTTTTTCTTCTCATCATGATAAATATAAGCGACCTTTATTCCGATAACGATTCGCTTCTCTTGATTGCGTTTTTAAAAATTTACGTTTGCGTAAAAAGACTTGCCATGAGGAATTCCAATGTAGGTTTTGTGGACAGAAAATATGTTTATGCTTGCAATTTCGTGTTTTCATCTTTACCTCATTTTATATTTATATCTTTCAGTTAAATGAATTTTTGTTTCAAATTGCTTGCGCTGATTGTTTATTCGTATTCTAGAAAGCTACCCTTTGCATGTCAGTGTGTAAAAAGAGAAAAGATACATTTATTCGTGTATTTTTGTTTTTTCGAGAGGCTCCCAAAAAATGTTGTGGAAACTTAGTATTTCACATAATTAATTGGACGGTACAGCAAAATCTTTAAATGTTTTTAACTATCTTAAACATTGATATTTGAAAGCTGCTAATTTTGTGGTTTATAACTTTGGTTGAGTATTGCCTTCTGGCAAAATATGCCGAATTTTAATTTTCTCTTCCGGCATATTTTATAGTCAACGTAACTAACGTAATTAAAATTTCATCTCCGACTTATTTCTCTTATTTCTCCGGTTTATTTCGGTGATTTAATACTTTTTTTATCTAAAAAAGGGTCTGGGATTTAACCCGAGGAGGGATGTGACAATCCCTTTTTGCCCTCCTGCATGTAATTCTTCGACTCCTGATGGCGAAATGAGGTTAGGTACTCCTCTCTCCGCAGAGAAAAATATGCCAGAAGAGAAAATTAAATCTGGAAAAATATGCCGAAAGAGAATGCAAAATATATAACTATTAACGAAATCGACGGCTGAATTAAAATATTGAAAAACCCCAATCCTTGATTTGTTAAAAGTATTGTCTAGGTGTACATTGTACAAAAGAATCATCAACCAGTTTCATTACTTTCTGGAAAAGTAATTAGGATTTCTAATCTTTAGGTTGGTGTACACATCTTTCGTGTAAATGTTGATATGCACTTGTTTTATTAAAGTAAAAAAATGCTCTTCATTTAATACTAATGGTAACGATGAAATACTGAAATAGAATGACTTCACTTGAAATAAATGAAACTTCATGCTCGTATTTCATTTAGTTAGAAATAACTACGTAGTGCCGAGAATATTTTTCCACTCTCACGTCACAGTTTTTCAACGGATCTCCACGTTCTGAGACCCCCTGAAGCCGAGAATCAAGTTTTGGCGATGGCGTCTGTCTGTCTGTCTGTCCGGCCGTCCGTCCGTTAATACGATAACTCTCGAAAAAATGAACGGATCAAATCGAGCTTTGGAAAACTTTTTTGGGTCCTAAAAGAAAGAACGAGTTCGTTAACCAGCATTCTTTGAGGTGAAAAAAGTTTAGAAGAATAATTAAAGCTCTTAAAAACATCTACAATATTGGTTTCAAACTCTTTCGATAGGACTTGTTTTTTTGTTTTTTGTTTTATGCATCGAAAATGAATAAGTAGAAAAAGT
>CAKNWU010299100.1:0-11384 GCA_932072015.1 Andricus quercustozae
GCCAGTTTTTATTTGCCTATTTTTCCGTATCGTAAGAACAGATTTATAACATTGTAGTTTCTCTCATTTAATGACTTTCAAACTCATTACATAGTGAGCAATAAATAAAAATTAGCATTCTAAGTGAATAAGTTTAGTACAATAATGTCTTAGGACTATAGGGGATGTTAAATAAGAACTTGAATATTTCATATTTACTAGTAGACACTAATTAAAGACAACACGCTTTGAATATAAATGTTTTAGAGATTGTTATCATAATTCAGTTATATAGAACAATAATTAATTTTATTTACATATATTTAGTTTCGATTGCCTAGCCTTAGGTGGCTCAGGCAATCTATTTTCGATATTCGTTTTTTCAACTTAATATTCACTACACTTGAACCTGGAAAAGGACCCGAGCTTAATTCTAGAATGAGGAATTCTGGGTAGGTAGAAATGGAAACGCGAGATTATGGGAAAAAGCCGTGAATGGCGCAAAAAACCCAGATTTATTCGATTTAATTTAACACAATGAATTACGCGAGATAAAACTTGGAAACGACGACGTGTTCGCGGCGAACCGACGTTGGCGTCGCACACTCGCGGTTGCGATGCTTGTTTGAGTATATTTTGAATTATGACATCCTGACTTCCGTTCGATAGGAATCAGTGGCGGTAAGAATACATCCTGATTAGCTGAGTCGTAATCAGTGGAACGTTGGAGATATTTTGTCTGAGAGGCGATCGGACGCGACGGAGCTCCACACGGACCGGAATCGATTGATGGGTCGAATACGACTGAGTGCACGGTAGCCAACGCCTCTCGCCCGCTCTTTTGCACTCATTCTCTCTCTCTCTCTCTTTCTTAGCGCCCTCCCATCTACCTTCTAGAACAATTTGAATTGTAATCTTGCGCGTGGAGATTCATACTACGTGGTTCAATCCACGATACAAGTGTTACGACGTAGCATGCTCCCGGCCAACGCTGCGCAATGAGTTGAATTACATTCAACGTAACGAAGCAGAGTTAAACCTAACTATAATAAATAAGATGGAATATAAATATACGGTTAACCTTAGAATTTATATTAATTTATAACGATATATTCGTAATTTTTGAACGATAGTTAAGATTAGTAATAATGAAGTCAGTTTCCTTTGGAGGGACTGCTCCGATGATTTGGTAGCTGATCACAATAAAGTCATGTTTGAAATTGCTTGACAACTTGATTCGACGTTGTCCTTAAACTAAAGTATTGAAAGAAATCTAACGTTGTTGTGCAATGAGTTTAACTCAAATCCTACTATTAAATGGTTATTACGAGATAACTTATTTACAAGCATACCACAAACAATCAAACTAGTTCAGTCAGCTGACTTAAGATTTACGCAAGCGGTAACAAACATAATCGGGTTATGTTACGTTTATACACGCCGTTCGCAGTCTTGATTGATGCGACTCTAACGATGCCATCGCTCCCTGGATATACCTCGAGGATCACCCCCATCGGCAATCTTGCACATCCAATATTATCCTCTCTGAGAAGAACAACTGAACCAACCTTCAGTTCTTCAGTGGACTTGTGCCATTTTTGACGAGTTTGCAGTTCATTGAGATATTCTTTGTACCACTTATTCCAAAAGTTCTGTCGAGCCTTGGTGATGAAGTTGTAGGTCGACAGTCTGTTGTCCGGAACTGAAACGAGATTTTTCTCAGGTAACAAATTGAAAGGTCACATATTAATATATGTGCAGGAGTTATAGCTAACGGATCATTAGGATCCGGCGAAAGAGCGTATAGAGGCCGCGAATTTAAAATTGCTTCGATTTCAATTAACAAAGTGTTAATTTGTTCATACGTTAGTTTTTGATCCTTTAACACACGCTTCAAGTGACGTTTGAAACTCTTTACAGCTGCTTCCCAAAGACCGCCGAAATGAGGGGACAAAGGTGGATTGAAGTGCCATTCGATTCGTTTAGATATGGCAAAATTTCCTATCGCTTGTTTGAATTCGGCCTTGTCGAATAAATCGGAAATCTCACGAAGTTCTCTATCAGCCCCTACGAAGTTTGTACCATTATCCGAATAGAACTGTTCTGTAACGCCCCTTCGACTGATAAATCTACGCAAAGCTGCCAAAACACCTTCTGTCGAAAGATCAGTTGCAAGTTCGATATGCATCACCTTCGACAACATACAGATGAAAACACAACCATAGGTTTTGATGGAACTTTTATTGCGAAACTTCTTTTCCTTGATGAGAATAGGACCAAAAAAATCTACCCCCGTGCGGCTGAACGCTGGCGCTTCCGTTACCCTAACTTTAGGCAAGAGAGCCATTTGAGCCTGCATCATCTTAGGTCGTTGTCGAATACATTCGACAAATTGATGAACGATCTTCCTGACTTGATTTTTTCCATTTAAAATCCAGAATTACTCCCTGAGAGTGTATAGAGTCAATTGGATGCCGGAATGCTTATTGTCTTCGTGACATTGACGAATGATAAGATCTGTAGTTGGGTGTTTTCTACGTATTAAGAGAGGGTTTTTTCGATTGTAGATCAAATCTGGCTTTTTCAAACGACCATCCACGCGAATGAGATCGCACTCGTCGAGAACAGGATTCAACTCATCGAGTTTGGTAGACTTTCGATACGCCACTGTGGTCTCCCCGGCAGAAGCCTTTCGAGCGGTAGCGAGAAGCTTGATCTCCGAGAATCTTTCACGTTGTATCATCGCTACCAAACGACGTTCAGCCTCGATCATTTCCTGACATGATAGTGGACGATCTCTCTGGGATTTTAGGTTTTTCCAACGTAGAAAATACGCAACGAGTCTTGTAAGGCGTTTGAATGACGAAACCAGAGAGTAGATATAGTCACAAGTCACGATATTAAGCAAGCAAATACCCCCTTTCAACCCAGACACTTCCACCGCCGATGGTTCGATAGACCTAGGCCATTCCCTTTCAGGTTGAACTAAACAGCTGGGACCTGTGTTCCAACACTTGTTTTTTATGAAATCTAATGGTAGTTGTCCCCTAGAAAGCGAATAGGCCGGATTATCTTCCGATCTGACGTGTCTCCACTGAACTTGATCTCCTAGAGATTGGATATCGGCCACCCTATTCGATTTAAAGGTCCTCAGCAAATGAGGAGTCTTTTTCAACCAACACAATAGGATTGTGGAATCTGACCAGAAGGTCAGTCGCTTTATCGGAAACTCGAATTGCGCCTTTGCTTCTACGTATAGTTTTTTGAGAATTGAAGCTGCACAAAGTTCTAGCCGTGGAATTGTGACCCCATTTACTGGAGCTACCCTAGATTTACTACACACCAGGTTAACTGTGACAGTACCCTTCGCATCAACAGATCTAATGTAGAGACATGCTCCATAACCATGAAGACATGCGTCGCAGAAATCATGGATTTCGATTTCGATTGGATTTTCACACAAGAAATTTCGCGGCATCGAAAACTTCTGCAAACATGAGAGCTCATCAGTCAATAATTGCCATTTTGTATGAATGTCTTGATTAAGTGACGCGTCCCAAGTGATTTTAGCTTTCCAACAATCCTGTATCAAGACTTTGGTGTAGAGACCCACCGGCCCCAAAAGTCCGAGAGGATTGAAGATTTTTGAAATTTCTGATAGGAGCTTTCTCTTGATCAAAGTTTTTTGAGCGTCGATGGCTCGAACCGTGTAGGTAAGGATATCGCGTTGGGAGTCCCAAATGATTCCGAGAGTTTTCTGAACGGGATTTTCTTTAATGACACAATCTAAATTGAAAATTTTCTTTTCGATTATTCAGAATGGAAGTGTGATTAGAAGCCCATTGCCTGATAACAGAACCGCCACGACCTAGGAACTCGATCATTTCATCGCGAATACTTAAAATTTTCTCTATAGAATTTGCGCCTGAAACTAGATCATCAACGTAAAAATCTCGTAAGAGAATTTTACTGGTTGATTTTATCCTGATGATACCACAATATTTTCTGAAATTTCCTATCGTCCGGATGGACCAGTACCTGCCTGTACATATTTTCGATGTCGGCTGTTATCACATACGCATGTGTTCGTAATCTAAGAAGCTATTCAAAAATAGTATTTTGAATCGTGGGACCTACCAATAAAACCTCGTTGAGTGAAATTCCTGTCGACGTTTTTGCGGACGCTTCAAATACCACCCTAACCTTAGTAGTTGCACTGGCTGTTTTAATCACGGCGTGACGAGGAAGATAACATCCATCCTTTGTGTCGTCACACAGAGTCATGTGGTTCAAAGAAACGTACTCGTTAAGGACTTTGTGATATTCAGATTCTGGGTAGGTAGAAATGAAAACGCGAGATTATGGAAAAGAGCCGTGAATGGCGCAAAAAACCCAGATTTATTCGATTTAATTTAACACAATGAATTACGCGAGATTAAACTTGGAAACGACCACGTGGTCGCGGCGAACCGACGTTGGCGTCGCACACTCGCGGTCGCGATGCTTGTTTGAGTATATTTTGAGTTATGACATCCTGACTTCCGTTCGATAGGAATCAGTGGCGGTAAGAATACATCCTGATTAGCTGAGTCGTAATCAGTGGAACGTGGGAGATAGTTTGCCTGAGAGGCGATCGGACGCGACGGAGCTCCGCACGGACCGGAATCGATTGATGGATCGAACACGACTGAGTGCACGGTAGCCAACGCCTCTCGCCCGCTCTTCGACACTGATTCTTTCTCTCTTTCTTTCTTAGCGCCCTCCCATCTACCTTCTAGAACAATTTGAATTGTAATCTCGCGCGTGGAGATTCATACTACGTGGATCAATCCACGATACAAGTGTTACGACGTAACAAAAATAAAATTAAAAAAAAAAGAAAAGAAAAGCCGACGTACAAAAATCTATCTCAGGGAATAAGTGAAATGTACCAATAAACTTTTTCTAGAATAAATCTCTTAAGAGGGCCCATATATGGAGCCAAAACGTCTGATGAAAATTTAAATCTTCTTCATCATTTACGGATCCTAAAGCCACAAAAAGGAAAAGTTATATTTTTCTAAATAATTGTTATTGACTTGGAAGGAATGAACTTTTGTTTACAAGTTTTTCTAAATTGGGAGAGACCAAGTTTTTCCTTTAAATATATTTATGGTGTGAACGGGTGCAAATTTATGATTTTCAACATTTAGATGAAAGGTGAAATTTTTAATTTTGTACTGAATTGAAAGAGGGTAAGTTTTAATTTATAGCATTGCAAAGGATAGCGTGGATTTATATATTTCAACCAGAATTTTTTAAACTGTTAATTTATAAAAGTTAAATTTTAAGATTTTGCAGTTTAATGTAATTTAATTTTAAATCGTTTAATTGGAAAGTGTTATAAGCTTCCATTTTTCTGTGTAAGTTATTGAGCGTTTGAATTAAAAATTTCGGGATTAAAAATTTGTTAAGTTTCGATGGTAAAAGTTTAAAATTCAAAAGAGTTATACTTTGAATACTTTAATGTGCAGTTCAGTTTTGATTACTTTAAATGAAAAAATGTCACTATTAAGAGTTCGAATTTTTAAATTTGAATGACCGTAAAAAATGTTGGCGAACCAGAAAATGACCGTAACTTTTTTTTCTTTGATTAAAACGGCCACCCTGTTATTCAACTTAGATCAGTTTAACAGTGCCATTTATAAAGCTTTTATTCTGAAATGTTGTACAATAATATTTCAGAATTGGACCGATTCCCTCATCAGATTGTCTGTTCTAGCTATGAGCAATTAAAAACATATCGTGTAAAGTAATAAAATATAATAGTAAGAATTAATAGATTAGTAAATTACGATACCTTTTACATTTCGCAGAATTTAACCGTACTTTGTATGTGTGTTTTTTGGAACCATTTATAGATATGGAGGGAAAAAATCGAAAAAAATTGAGAAATATTAAACGAAACGTTCCTAATATTTTTCTGAATGCTCATTTTTTGAAATAAATAGGACCTGTAACGTATAAAATATTATTTATAAATTAAATTGAATTACGTATTTGTGAGAGTGGATGCTACGTTGGGAAATCGATTAAAATAAGTTTCTTGCAAAAGTGAAAATTTACCTGTATTTTGCAGAAGCATGTTGACATTGAATATTAATTAATTATTCGAAACTTAAATTTTTTTTTATAATAGTGGAGTTAAAAAATTATATTATAAAGAAGGCGGAGTGTGCACCCTTCGTCTCATTCTGGCAGACAAACGTTTTCAATGTAACGAGTGCTCACAATGTCAAGATGGAGATAGAGGTTGCACACTCCGTCATCCTTAAAATTTAATTTTATAACTTGACTATTATAACATTTTTTAAGATTCGAATAATTAATTTATATTTAATTTCAACATGTTCCTGCATCATGCAGGTAAATTTCCACTTTTGCCAGAAACTTATTTTAATATATTTCGCAAATTAGCATTCACTCTCACAAATACGTATTTCAATTTTATTTTCAAATAATGTTTGATACTTTACAGGTTCTATTTATTTCAAAAAGTGGACATTCATAAAAATATTAGGAACGTTTCGTGTAATAGTTCTCAATTTTTATCGATTTTTTCCCTCCATATCTATAATTGGTTCCAAAAAAACATACATACAAACTACGGTTAAAATCTGCGAAATGTAAAAGATATCGTAATTTACTATTCTATTAATTCTTACTATAACATTTTATCACTCTACAGAATGTATTTATTATTGTTCATATACTATAATAGACAATCTGATGAGGGAATCGGTCCGATTCCGAAACGTTATTATTGTACAATTGTCAATAAATAGTCTGAAAGACGTCGCAAAAATAAGGTTTTTTCCTATAAATTCCAAATATATTCTACTTTTATTTAGTAACCTATTAAGCCCTGAGTATGTTGACGTCTCTAGTGCTCTCATTTTACCTTACCATTGTTTAATTCCTCTCCTAATAAAAGTGAAAATCTGAAAAAATGCTCTAATCTATATTTCCTTTGAATTGAATAGTTAATATCACACGAAAGCTAACTTTATATAATTCATTTAATAAAAATGCACATTACTTTCGATATTTTTATAATATACTGGTATGAACATCATACAATCCTTAGATAAATTATTACGTATCAGAATTTTCACTTGTGGAATTGAGGTTCTACACATCTCTTTTGTATCTTTTATAGCTCTGTTTTGTATTACAGTTATAACTCTACGATTGATTTTGACCTAACTTCGTCACGAATCAGTATAAATCTTGACACCATCAGACAGAAGGGATCGAGGTGACAATCTTTCAAAACAAGTTCCTGCGAGCTTATTTTCTTACGGTTCCGCCAGAAGGTTGATACCGTGGAGGATCCAGTTCGAGGGATTTTTTCGGAGATCGTATGATGATCGATCTGAGCCTCTACGGACTCCCCGGAGGGCTTTGACGTTGATTATCGGGTACCCAACGTTGTGGTGATATCAGGGTTCGTTTCCCTTTACGGCCGAAAACTGCCCTCAGGGTCTGTGGTTTTCGGGGAGTACCGTGAAGATGTAACCGGGATTGTCTAAGGGAAACCGGTTCGTTAGGTTCTAGCGCCCCATCGCAATGCGAAATCGACTCTCTTCTCCTTGGATGTCCCGGGCCGGGCCGTGTAGATAAGCGATAGTCTAGGAAGATATGGTGGCGTCAATCGAATTGGTGAGGTCCGGGGATCCAGATGATTGTCTTCTGCGAGGAGCTTAATTGGAATACTCGAAAGTGGTGAGCTGGGCTCTTTCGAGAGGGAAGACTCCTGGGTGGTCTCAATCACTTCCTCGTCCAACGTAATCGTGAGTGGCGAATGAGTTCTTTCTGGTGGGGTTGACGCCTCGGCAGCATGGAGAGCCTCCTCAGTCGATTTAATGAAGCCTCGTAAATCGGAGTGCAGGATTCGTCGATTGGTAATGCCAATCGTGAGGGGACTGCCGTTGTACCTCGGGCGAGTGGGATCGTATTCTTGAACGTGATTAGGTTTGTTTGAGGTTGTGGGGTCTGGTGTTGATGAGATGCTTGTCCCTGTAGATTTTTGTGAGGCCAGATAAGTGCGTTGCCATTTATCTGGACGGCCCAGCTTATTTTTGTTCGCTTGCGGAAGAGCATTCCGTTGCTCTGCATAAGCCCTCCGGCGTTGCTCTCCTCTTCTCTTACGGAGACTTTGTTTATTCTTTTTCTTCAGCTCCATTTACGAACAGGGATAACTCCGATGTAGACATTTTCCCCTTTAGTTTGCCCGCTCGATGAGTGAAGAAAAAATACTTCCGTTTTGAGCGAAAGTATGAAAAAGAAACCTTGATCCTCGGAAAAGGACCGTTAGATAAGTTGAGAACCGTTGGAACGTGGGATAATAAGCAAGAACCTCGTTCCTCGTGAAAGGACCGTAGGATAATAGATAGAAACCTCGATCCTCGCAAAAGGACGGTAGCATAAGATGAGAACCTGGATCCTCGTGACAAGACCGACCAATTTAGCAATGAACTCGAAAACTTGGTATGGCGCCAATCAACAATTTTCCATCCGAGAAAACAGTTGACCGAATTACAATCGATCAAAATTTGACATGGCGGCGTTGTGCTTTGGCTAAATGGCTTTTTTTTCTAGTATCCGATTATATCCCTCAAGTACAATGGCCCGACTGATCACAAGTTCTACCCAATCGAATTCTGTCACGAAATTACATAAAATGAATTAAAAAGGCCAAACGACGGGCGGAACTATTACGGATTCCTCCGAAATTCATTACAGAATTAAAGGAGGGTTTAAAGTGACATGGTGGAGATAGGTTCTGGAGACTCGGCCATACTCTAAGATACAATGATGCGGGAAAACTGCGAATTTGGCACAAATCATAACCTGATAATTAATTATAAAATTCGACTTAAGGTCACGGGTTCAAACGTCGGAAAGAAAACCACGAGTCCGACCATTAAGGATGTTTGCCAATGCAAAATATTCCACGCCGATTCAGCATGCTCCGTATACCGAAACTATTTGACACTTATGCATTCAAAATTCACTGCAAGATCACTCAAGAGAAATATGGAACCGTATTCACTTCCGCCTTCTTCGCTAAAACCGGAAAAGCGTTAGAGCGTATTTAATAATTTGTCGGCGCGACAATAGTACAAGTCTTAACCTACAGATGGCCATAGCTGTATGACTTCCAGCCCTTCGAAATTGCCGACGGAAGGTCGACCGCATCGCCAATCCTTCCGTCTGCCTAGCAGACGAATTTGTGAACTCGGTTCGCTCGCGTCGGTTTATTTACTACCTGACCGCTGGGATCTGAACGTCGGTATTCTGGCTCATACGTATCCGGGAATCTCCTCCTGACACGATCCAGAGTTCCTCTTGCTTCGTGGTGATCGTGTCGGTTGCCCCTCAGCTCCTCCAGTCCATTCTGTAGTGCCATATGTGTCAGCCGAGTCGTAGGGCCACGTGATGAATTTTTGTGTGTGTTTTTGCTAGTTTTCACGAGCCTCGTGGTTCAAGACATATGAAAAAAAAAATAAAGAAAAGAAAACCAGAGTGATCAGTGTTGGGATTTTTATAATTTACAAGCCCAGGTTCTGACGATTCATGATGGATAATGTCCTCTCATAATTTAATGTACACATTCAAGTCAGGATTGTTTGGCCTGGTCCTCATTTGCCACACCCATTGAATCGGGGAATCCGTCCAGGGCGCCCGTTGTTGGTGATGTTGGTCCAGTCTACACTTCCAGGGCCACCCGGCCAATCTCCTCCTTTAGCTGATCGAGCAGGTCGATGCTCGGTCCGACAGAGTGTGCTGCTCTGCGTGTGGCAGGCTCTTGGCTGGGGCCGGTTCCAAAGCTCCCGACGCCCCGCCAGCAACCACCAGGCTGCTGCTTGACCCCTGGGAGTATTGCACGCTTACGGCCAGGTCGACTCCGACAACCAGCCCACAATTGATTGTGGCGAGCCCGACTTCTGGCAATAACTCCGCCCTGGACTTGGTCTTCTTACTGGACGGATTGGTTAATGGACTTCCTGAAAACCGCACACACAGTTCGCGCACCGGGTTCTACCCGGATTTCAATCCCTAACTTAGCGACGTTATGTTTGGCTCACCCCAGAGTCTCGCACGAGCTTTCACTTCAATTTATCGTGAATAGGATCACTTACGAAGTTGACCACGCTGGATAATATCCAGCTCAGAGTCCAAGTCTGGCTGTCCTCCGCCGAATTCCTAGTGGATATTAACCTCTTGATCCTTATCAGCTTCTTCCTCCGAGTCCGAATTGTGGATCTCGAAGAGTTCTCTATCGTGTTGAGCCTGTCCAGCCAGCTCGTCCGGGTCATCCGGATTTTCACTCTCCTCGTCTGCATCTCTGTATAGCACAGCGGGCCAGGAGACCCGGTTCCGTGGCCAACAGTCCAATTTTCAAACTTTTGAATTTGTACAAAAGAATCAGGTCACTGTAATCAGTGAGAACTGGGTTATCTTATACATAAATAATAGTTCAATTAATAAAATCCTGCTCCGTTGGCAGACATGCAAAGTTAAAAATGTTTTAAAAATTCTTCATGTATTCTTCGTTTAAACATTAAATATACTTGTGGATCCGTTAATTTTTTGTAATGGTTCTTTTTTCTTTATCACCCTTAGACACATAGAAGTAAAAAAAAATGTTGAGTGAATAAAAAAAAATGTGAATAAAATGTCTGCCACGTTGATGTTAGGAACTAATTAGTACTTTGGTAAAATACTTTCTTTCATTCGCCAATAACACGAGATAATGCAACATATCAAAACTGTTCAAAGACCAATGTGTTCAGTATAATGTATACTTTACGGTAGAGTTGCGCGAGCCGCCACATACGCACGCACCCACACGTCTGATGTTTTCTAGTGTTCACCTTGCTTCGAAATCTTATCCAAAGTTACAAGTTTTTACTTTTTCTTTTCGTTGACTTTTTTTCTCTTGGATTTGATTATATTTTATATAATATCCAAATTTATCAAAATATCGAAACTAAATTTGAGTATTGAAAATATCTCAGAGTTAGACGTAAAATATTTGATGAAGAATATACGATCTTTGAAATGTAGACGTGATGAACAATTTCAAGCTGCGAAAAGAATGTCAGCAAGATTTGAATTAAATAATGCTGAATGGTTAAATTACATAGAACATATGTTTCACATAGCTATGGATAGCTCGGCTCCAATCATATGCTTCCTTAATCTTCAATCCCGAAAAAAAGGAAAATGTGTTAAAAACCCTTGTGATATGCTCTGGTAACCTATTATAAGCTAACTGCGGATAAAAGTGTCCGCTAAATGTATTTTTCTTTTTTAAATTCTGACTCCAGATTCGTAATCAGCGCCCTCGAAAGCCCGTA
>CAKNWU010299159.1:0-15158 GCA_932072015.1 Andricus quercustozae
AGGGACATCAAAGAAGACATATATATTTCAGCAAAAAGAATTTTATTGGTCGAAATATAATCATTATTTACAAAAAATTAATAATCAATAGCGTTAGCATCGTGTTTCAAAACCATTTTCATCCACTTTGGAATTGAATTTTTGACATTAGTCAAGCTGATCTTGCTGATGTTTTTCCAAGGTTTTTTAACACCCTCTTTGAGTTCCGCAACCGTCGAATATTGCCAAGCGTTTTGTCATAAATGTCGCGGATCATCATGCCGCGAACATTTTCTATCGGAATCAGGTCCTGGGAGACGGTAGGCCACTGGAGTACCGGAATGACTGGGATGACCTTGACATTGACCAGGACCTTCACCAGGACATTTTCTTCAAAAATGCATGCCAGTCAAGCCATCATGATGTACGTTGTTTGACCTTTCCATGACCTTCCCAGGTCGATTGGTCAAGGCCATATTTGGACGTAAAATTTTCCGCTCTCTCAGTTCCCGGGGTCAAAAATAGGGTTTCCCATTTTAAAAATCAATTTGACCTTAAAATTACTTTGAAGGTCATAGTCAATATCAAAATAAAGGTCACTATTGGATTCCTCGTTAAAAGTTACTCCAAGAATGACCTTGACACATTTGAATAATATTTTATTTGGACAGTTATTTAGGTGTTTCCAGACTTTTCGGACACCCGGTATATAGTTTATACATAATGTGAAATATATAATGTAATAAAAGTAGTTGTTTGGTGTTAATCACTAGTTCATAATTTATTCAATATATTTAGATCAACTGTAAGGTCTCACAGTATGATAAACAAAGTTGGCTCATAAACAATGGTGGCTGTATGTAAAACCTGTAGTTAGTTACATGTATTGTGTGTATGGTTAACTCCGTCTGTGGGATGACATGGGAAACAAGTAGAAAATAGGCATCCCTTAAAATTTATAATAAAAGTCCAAATATGTCCGTCCTGCAGACGGAGCCAAGATTGAAAACTATGAATTAATTTATACTTAAAAATTGTCTTCACAAAAAATCTGGATGTTTTTCTAATATTTTCAACATAATTTGATAACTATACACACAATACATGTGACTAACTACAGGTTATACATACAGTTGTTTGTTTATCATACTCACAGGAAGTCAGATGATTTCGCTAATGCTGTACTCGCTATTTATATAGACTTGGGTTTAACTAAGTCTAAGTAAGAAAATATGAGACTTTATAACAAACAATTGCTTGAAGATAAGCATTACCGTCCTTATGATAAAACTAAGTCTGCAAAAGAAAATTGCCATCCTAATGATATAAAAATTACAGAACGTGGTGCTAGTTTTGAGTTTCAGTCACAACTTGATCACACAAGTCAGAGAACAATATATTCACTACCTGATGATCAAGTTGAAAAAATTCAGAGTCAAGAGTTTGAAATGTATGAAATGTGGGGTATGGATGGCTCATCAAATTAACAAACTTTTAAGCAAACATTGTCTACAGATCAAGTGGAAGAGGAAGGTAAAGCTGAAGGTGAAGGTGAATATGAATCTGAAGGTGTAGGTGAAGATTCAGATGACGAGGCTGCAGATGAAGTTGTACCAGAACAGGTGGTTGAGGAACGAAAAATGTCAAAACTGTTTTCATGATTGCAATGGTTCCACTTCCAATTCCTCCACAAGAAAATGAGGTATTGTGGGAAAAAGATCGACCATCATCCACGAGACTTTTCCGACCTTTTGAATTTGAATTCACCAAAAAAACATCACATACCTTAAGTAAATATAACTTCTATCAAGATCGCTAGATTCGTTTCGTGGAGTGCCTGTTGAATTATTTCCTATAATATGGATTTCAAAAAGGGTTCTGCTAGAAAAGAAAAGAAAATTTTGAAGAAAAAGAGTAGAGCATAAATTCAAGCAATCAATCTGCCTATCGGTTGTCTTTCAGAGGAAGCTGAAGAAGCAAGTAACAAAGTTTTCAAGAATGCACGAGCTCATAATAGCAGAACGTGTTCCCGCAAGGATAATAATGAAGACATAATCCACTACCTATTCGTTTCAAGCTGAAAAAATACACTGAGAGCGAAAACAAAGAAGACGATGCTCTGGAAGTAGCAGATGGTATTTAAAGCAGATACGAGATTGTGATTTGCTTTTTAAAAACTGCTGATTAAGATTTCTTACATTCTGCTTCAAGTAAGCTTATGTTGTAAATAATGATCAGTATGAAATTTAAAATACACTAAGTCCCGCTTTAACAACCGTGACAGGGGTACCCTTAACGGCCTTGACGGTAAATCGGGACTCTTTACACCGTGAGCAATCAGCGCTGTATGAATCATTCCTGTTGGAGTTTTGTCCCAAAAAAATGTTTTCTTTGTATTTTTGTCATTTTGGTTTTATAGTATCATAATGAACATAAAATGTTTGTGCTCGAAAATCAAACTTTATCAAAGTACTGATTTATAAATATGTACGTACATATAACAGGGTAGCAATTTTAATCGAAGAAAAAAATTCCCGGTCATTTCCCGGTTTCTTCTCGGTTCGCAAATATTTTTCACGGCCAAAAAAATAAAAAAAATCGAACTCTGAAGCTAAACATTTTTCCATTTGAAGGAATAAAAAATAAAAGACAAATTAAAGCACTCAAAGTGGAACTCTTAAATTTGAAACTGTTTAAATTGAAGTCAAAGTTTTTGACTTCAAAATTTTGTTACTTGAATTATCAATAATTTACACGTATGAAATGAAAGGTACTAACACTTTCCAATTAAACAATTTTAAAAAAAATGTAGATAAACTGCAAAAGTGAGAATTTCTAACTTTTATAAATTATAGAGTTCAAAGATTCAGATTCAGTTCCAAAAATATAAATCCGCGTTATCGTTTTCAATACCCTAAATTAAAGAATCAATCAATGAACATTAAAATTATAGAAATTATACTATTTTAAGCAATTTTAAGCTAGAAACATTGAAAATTGAAAGATTTACATTTTTTGAACTGAACACTTCGTAAATTAGACGTAAAATTATTTTCATTTCAAATAGTTCAAACATCCTTGAAAAGCTTCAAAATTTTATTTCCAAATCTTGAGAAATCTCGAATTTCTTTATAATTTTTTCAAATTAAAAACTTTTTTTTAGAAAAAATGGGATTTTCACCCACTGTGCGCCGCCCATATCATAGCGGATCCACCGCCAAAATTCCGCGTGGAAAGGAAACGTGAGAATTTTAAGAATAGAACTTGTAAGATAAGCGATTGTTTTCTTTTTCACATGCTAAACTTGATTTAAATCTTGTTTTGTTGCAGATTCGTTAGTTAAAACAAATAAAAATTGCATTCGTGTAATTCTTAGTTTTGGAAATTTGGTTAGGTTGTGTAAAACAAGTCGTTAAAAATGGTTCTTCCAGGAGTGTGTGGAAAAATGTGCAATGGATCATATTAGCAGTACAATTTCAAAAATCTAACGCTGATAACTCCCCCCTTGTCTACAATTAATTGATTCAATTCACCCCTATTTAAACAAGCGGTAAAGAAAAATATCTAGAAACGATTTATCTAGAAAGTCTAATCAGAACTTATATCCAATAAGTAGGTGTTTTAATTACGGGTTAAAAAGAACTGCTATTATTTAGGGGAAGTTTGGATAAATCTCTTCAAATGGTTTTCTATCGATTTCTAGACTGATGACTACACTGGGTATCGCGTTTAGGTCCGGTTTCAGGCGTGCTCCTAAATGTCCTTGACTTACAGCAAACAAAACATTCGCTCGCTCAGAACGTAAACAGTCAGTGGCGTGTGACGCATTTCCTAATATTACGCAATATACGCGCGTGAGTACCCGCGCACTGTGCCTTTGTCACGACGCTGCTGGTGTTTACGCATAGTTGAGCAACCCCCTCTCGACCCCGAGGGGCTCTACTGTCAGCCCGAAACCACCGCGGCAGCAATTCGCGGGACGACTTAAATGGGAGAGACTTAAACGGGATTTCCAGTGTACTTGTGCATTTTTTAAATTACATAAGTACCTATTATCTAACTAGGAAATGTTTTCAAGAAAAAATAAGTTGAATTATCTAGGGGAAGTTTCAAATATCTTTTGAAGTGGACGATATCATTATAAGTCAAATCACATTTGTTACATATTTTGAAATAAAAATGTTGGTTACTTTTAGATAGCGAGTTGAAACTCTTACAATGTTGTGGTACTTTTTAAATGTTATTCTTTCAGTTTGGATGCTTTTTAAATTACCATATCAGATTTAAACTGCATAGAAAATAGATGGGGAGCTTTGTTAGTTGCTCCAATTTGAAATATTTTGAAAATGATTTGATTAAAATTTTTTGAGTGTAAAAATGTCTAATACAATGTTCTAAGCAATTGTCCGGGTGTGTGTGTGTGTGTGTGTGTGTGTGTGTGTGTGTGGGTGGGTGGGTGTGTGTGCGGATGTCGCCCTTTTTTATTAACACCGTAACTGAAAACCGGTCTTAGATAAATTGAAGAAATTTTCAGGGCTTATTTTTCCTACTTATATCTCGAAACGCATGCAAGGATTGCTAAAGATATTCATTACATTGATTTTAGTACTATATAACGTTTTAAAAATGTTTTTTTTTATATAATAACACTTTTTTCATTAAAATAATTGAAAGTTGCTGCAAGAGTGCAAAAGATTCCTTGGCTCGAGGCAAATAGATTTACCTAGAACAGTAATTCATTTTATTGAAAATTAAGAAAGTTATAATCATTTATAATATTTTATAAATCAGTTTTATAGTGAAACTTTTTTCATTTAAAAAATTCAAAGTTGATATAAGAATAAGAAAGTCTCCTTGATTCAAGACGATTTAGGTGTCCTATGTTAATCATGAAAGTTTTTAAATGAAAAATCATTAATGCTTTCTCTATGAGAAAGCAAATACTTTTGCTATTTAATCATAATGCTGCAGCAAGGTGTTCGTAAAATGAGCACTGTAAAATTTTAAATAAAATCAATGGGTATAATACCCGAGATCGAATTCACACCTATTTTCTTTTTGTCTCTCTAAAGTATCCTAGAAATCCTACAAACGTATACATATGTTCGTTTGTGCTAATTAATTTTAATTTTAATTTTAGGTAAGCAAGTTGAGATAGTAGAGTCTACCTACACTTTTAAAAAAAGAATGTAAATCACAATCGTGAGTATGATTTTTCATTTTCCAATTCTGACTTTTGTTTTCTGTTACTTAATGTAAAAAATTAGTTCGTGAAGTGAGTGGCAAGCGTCTTTATACTAGGATGTCGTAGATTTAACCAATATATGTCGGCATCCGCAAGAAAAAGGCCCTTATGGTCGGTTCTACTATAATTATGTCCCGAGAGCTACCGGAAGTGGGTATATTTCATGTTCGAAGAAAAAGTAGAACAAGTGCGTTTATGGTACTTGCCGAATTTAGATTTTGTTTTGCTCGAAAAGCGGTTTTTCATATTTCCATACCGGCCATACCATCATGCGTTTATACACATTTAAATTCTATTCAAAATTCAATTTAATTATTATAAACGATTTATTTAAACAAATGATCGAGTGTATCCGTTTGTTGTAGATAAACATTACTTTGTACTGAAATTATTCTTATTTATCATTGTAATAGTATTTATTTACACAAATTGTCATAAATTGAAAGTTTATAAAAAATTTATAAAGCTATAACAACTTTGTGTAACTATTGAGGCCCATGCCCCATAACAAAGAAATTAATGATGGTATGAGAAAATTTGATTGATAAAGGATATTTCATAAAGAAAATATGATTTTTCATTTGTTTAAACGATTTGATTAAATTTTTGAATTACAGAAAAAGTTAATACGCTATTCGATTCTACGGAAAAAATTACATATAGTTCATATATTGGACAATTTTTGTGTCCACCTAATTTGGTTTGTATTATAAATAAACAATTTCGTATTCCACAACGTGAAACTAAAAAATTATTATTTAGAATCCAATATATTTTGGATGGTATTCTTTTAATATTTCATATTATTATATATAATATCACAATTTATACAGAACTTCTTAATTTTTGATTAAAGACTTAAACTTGAGAATTTATTCTAAACTTTTTCTTTATATTTAAGTCATCAATTTACAAATATGCTTTTCGTATGAAAACTATAGATGAATAGACACTTTGTGAAGAATAGTGGTCATTTTTTTTACTAATTATATTACCGGAAAAGGTTCAAGTTTCCCCGATTAAATTTAACTGAATTTGTTTTCATGTGATGAACCAGGTAAACTTCTTTCAAAGGATCCTTTCTAAACACGATTGAAGTCACGAAATTTGTTAAGAAAACACCGCAGTCATTAGATTGTTGTATCAGTGATAATTTACAAATAGCGCTATCATATACAATTATGCATGCAGAACTTTTCCATCATAAAGATTAAAATTAAAAAGGCGAATTTTATCGCTGTTTTAGAACTACTCGAAACATGCTATTGAGGCTCTCTATACAAAAACTCTATACAAAATTTGGTTGGAAAAGGGGCTGGACTAGTCTCTTAATCTAACAAGTTCTTATAAAAATTCATTTTTTGTAAATATAAATTTTTATTTTGTAGAAAGTACTTCATCGGAAGATGAAGTTATGGCTTAGTAGAATGGAAGGCAGAACAATTCTTAAAAAAATTTAAAGAACAATTTTTTGAAAATTTCGAAACCCGTATATTAATTTCAAGTTCCTTTATGCATAATTTATTTAATGCTGACCCTAGGAGTTTACGAATAAATTTTTTCGTTTGTTCGGAAAATTTTGGATCCCGTATTGAGCTAAATTTGAGTCAATTTGAAGCATTTTTTTGTCAAAAGGCCTAAGTTTTTTGCATATACATAGTAACGCCATTATGATCATTTTCCTCACGATTCTAAGTATTTTTCCTTGTATTAATCACGCGAAACACATCTTTATGCAAAATATGAGATCGGTAGACATAAATTAGTTTTTGCGCTAGGCGTTCTAACGGACGGGCAGCCATTTTACCGACTATACATATGGGTTTTCTACGAAACCTTTACAATGTTCAAATAGTCAGTTACAGCGAAATACATTAATTCAATTTTAGTTGTAGGCTTAACTTCTTTTTCGGATAGTATTAGGTCGTTTATTTTTAAATTATTCATTACAGATATTAGTAAGAGAAAAGCAAACGAACAAGGTAATTAACGACCGAAGCGTTTATTCTGGAATTTACAAAGCGTGCAATTGTATCGAACGATTGTATCTCTGACCGGAGTTAAATTTAGCTTCCAAATCAACACCGTTATCTACTATTGTAGGGAATACGAATTACGGTATTTTTACTATAAAAGGCACCATTTTTGCGAGTTCCTTAGTATAATATCTCATATATAATTAATCTGATATGTCTGCATCATGAATAATTCATTCATAAACTCAACTATTAATATCCATAAGTCTTATTATCGAATTTCTTCACAAAAGAAAATAATACGCGGTGACTACCGAAAACATCAGATTCTCATTACCTAGGGATGTTAAAATGTACATTTAAAATGTACATAAGAGATAAGGGATCTTTTATTGAAACGCCATCTTGAATTCTGAATTTTTTATGTGTATTGGTACTCTGCGATGCAAAAAATCTTTCTGCATAATTTTTCAATATCCTAGCTGATCTTGTGGACACATCATTTAGATGTTTTAATTTTTACTATAATGATACAAAGGTTTAAAATCCAAGACATGAAAAACCTTAGATAGCGAGTTGTATAAATAAATCACATACTTAAAACAAATCCTAGTCGCCATTTTGGATACAATATTTGGAAATTGTATCCCAACAAACCATTGGGTGCTAAGTTTGATATAAATGTGATCATTTTTGAACAACTTTGTTGATAATTTGTAGAATTTTTGCAGTTTTGTCGAGCTTGCATCTCACGGTGGACTCCAATGAGCCATCACTCATTTATCCGATTAGTATTATATTATTGACATCTTTTAATTAAAAAAAAAAATTAAAAACTATCAACATGTAGGTCTTTTTTCTCTCTCTGAATCTATGTTAGTTAATACTGGAAAATCAATTTATATTATTTGTCGAAATATTCACTGGTTCAAAAAATGTTTCATAATTGAATAATAAAAAATTGTTAAAAATTGTTGAAATAAAGCTAGCGCTTGAAAGAGATATTTGAAAAAACTGATGTTTAAGATGTTTACCTAAAAATCCAAAGCGTTCCGGTTACTGCCCTGTCCCGTAAAATTATGTTTTTTTTTTTGCTAAAATCAAGTGGTTGAGTAAACAAAAATTCGTAAGGAATTTTTTCAATCCACAAAATACGTGATGACTGTACTAATTGTGCTATGTCATGGATATTATATTACCTTAAAATTGAGAAACCATTCGTGCCAAACTTACGATTAACTCAATATATTTTTTAATAGTGCAGGGGGCTTACGATTTCCTTTACTACACAATCCACATTTTAAACTTCAAATTCCCCTTTTTTCATTTATTATCAATAATTGTATTTCTCTCTAAGTATACAAAAAAATTTGCGGAATGTGAAATCTAAACTGTGGTTTGTGAGAGAAAAGCATCGTAATCGACCCCCTATTATATTCAGTTTGCTCCTGGAAAGAAACGGTTTCTATATAATATATCAAATATTCATATCTTCGGAATATCAATTTTCAAAATTCGTTATTGGGAAGAGATATTGTTGGTTTCATGAAACCTTTACATGGAATCGGTTTATATCGTTAAAAAAAAATAGAAAAAAATCGGTAAGACAGTCCACTTTTTCCGTGTTGATTATAGAATTTCGAACGCAGCATTTTTTGCGGTTAAACCATATACGAGTAGTATTTCAACAGAGAAATATGAGTCCAATTTAGAAAAAGACGTTGAATCTATAATTCTTTATTAACACTAGTTATTTAAGATTTTGTATATTTCCTTCTAGTTTAGAAAAAATTCTTAAATAAATAATGTTACATAAACCTTTGAAAATCTTTAAGATTATTTTTAAAGATTTGGATACATTCACATTTTGATTCCTTCCATATTTCAATGCCCATGAACTTGGTAATGGCAGCGATGTTCAAAACATCCCCAAAAGTTCAACTAAATCCTTAGGTCCCATTTCAAACTTAATAAAAACTATCTTCAAAACTCTTCTTTCCTCATTTATTAAAATGCTAACTCAGTATCATCGTTTTCTCCTTATACCGACCACTGTGAACATATTTGCGGTAAAAATCGCGGTTAGTCTCTAGCTCTCTGAAGCGAACATAAGAAATTTATTGAATTAGCGATGATATAATTGGATTCCACACGAGTTCTCGGTAGATCCTCTGGAGGACGTGCGACCTCGAAAGAGCCAGAACCCGGAGCCCGGGGCTGAATCCTGAACGGAAAGGGTGGACTTGCCGGATCCCTAAGGAGCAGACGAGACATTCCCAGGTTGGAGGTTCGTAACTCTCCGGTAGCGTTGAGGAAAGTTAAACAGTGGCAAGGTTGGAATTAGCCACTATGGTTACTGACGTATAAGCGCACCGAAGTCGCAGTCAGCGAGCCAGTGTGTCCGACTCCCAAGAAGAAACTCGAAAATCTTAATTCGGAGGCGCCGCCCTCTGAACGCGATGGGCGGTGCGTTCCTAACAAGCGATTGGCTTGCTTCCCGCAGGGTGAGATTTCTACTCAGGGTAGTGTGGAGATGCGCCGTGCTTCGACGACGATGTCCAAGTGGCGCGCTCCTCGGGGATGAAGTCAGTCAACGCCGAGCGTTTCCACTGAGCAGCCACGAGCGCTACTCCCCTCATTTTTGGAAGTGCCGGCTTCACGAGGTCGCGAATTTTCTTCGTCTAAGACTCTAAGATCAATTATTTCAGCTGAAAATAAAAAAAAATAAAACACACCCATAATTCGAAAACTCACATTACCCAAAGAAAATTTACAGAAAGGGAGGTTGTAGTTCCTTTCCAAATGTAAATCCCTTAAAGTGTCATGTTTAGTTTGATATAAAAATTTCAGATTTGGTTATACTTAGAGATTGGATCTACACTCTGATCGATGGATTCTGCATCAGATTGGTGGATGTGATCAGCATGGACATAATTTTCTACAAGATCCTGATCTAGCAAAGATCGTCACGTAGGTTCTGGATCAATCGCATCAGCTATGACAAGGGATGTTCGAAGCTCTTTTCGAGTGCGGGATGATGATCCAAGTTTTGTTTTTATTGAGAGGAATCGTGAGAAGTTTTTGAGTTTTTATTCGCGGAGGCGAAGGGTTAATTCCAAGTGCGTGACTGATAACATTAGTGAAGGTATCATGTGCGGGTGTTCGGATCTGCGAGTGAAGTCTAGATTGTTGGGGAGGATGAAGGAAAGGGGTCTAAACAAAAATTTTCCGAAGATGGTGACTGTCTTTATTACCATGTGGATGTTGCTTCAGGGAGGCAGGTCAACATCCGCTGCTTTCACGACCGGTAATTAGCTTCTTTTGATATTAGAAGATTGACCAGGGAAAGAAACACTTGTATGCTAAATATGGGAAAGTAAAAGAAAGTGTAGGACAGTAGACAATTTTTCTTAAAATGTCTATGTTGTGCTAAAGATGTTCGACATCATATATGTTTGTAAGGGAAAAATGCGGCCTAGGTTTTTTTTTTCTGTTAGTCATGATCAATTTTGGAATATTTTTTTATCGTGTATTATAACAATGGCTTACATAATTTTTCCTGTGATTCTTTTGCAGTGGTTAGGGTCAAAATAGTCAAATTGATTGTCAGTACTATATACTTGTGTATTTTCCTTAAACATTTGCAGTGTTTTGTTCCAATTTAAGGATATCAATTATCCTCGGGATTTAAGTGTCTACATAATAAATCCAAATTATGAATTGAATATTCCTTCTCCTGGATGCCGTTAACAAGTTGAAAAACAATTAATCAAAGTGAAGAAAGCACTGGTGTTATCTTTCCTTAAGCTCGCAATGTAACTTGTCTAGGTTTTTTCTCAGGTTGACAATGTGCTTTTCCTTATTCGAAGCTAAAGCTCGAGGGTAAACAAACTTACACTTTTCCTTAGTAGGGTTGTGTAGTCTCATAAAATGTTAAGGACAAGAAGAATGTAAACACGTTTCCGAAACATTTTCCTTACTTTGGAAAAGGACGATATCTTGAATAAGGAGTCGGGTCACACTTCGGTCGTTTCCACTAAATCGCAGTTCAGGATCCACGCAAACCTATAAACTCAATTTTATGTTATAGCATAGTACCGAAGACGCCGTCTGTCATTACTCTGTTATCAGAGCTACTGACCTTCACGACATAATACTGATACCGTATTTGGTGGATAGCTGTTAGAACAGACAGCGTGAAATTTAATGGGAATTGTCAATAGAAAAAAAATGTTTAAAGTCTTTGATGATTATAAGTATGCAGGGATAAGGCTAGTGGGAATATTACCGACTAATATTGTTTGTTCTACTTGGATATATATATATATATATTATAGCAAGGTAGTTGACTCAAATTAATGGCGATCATGTACATTAAGAGCTCTGGTTATATAGATATCCAGTAATCTTCACTTATAAACATATTTTTATTCTTTGATATTAAAATAAATTGGGAAAGGTAGAAGTTCATTCTTTTTTATTAAAGGAAATACGTGACAAGTTAAACCTACAGAAGCGCTTTAGAATAACAAAGTCCCTTATCCTTCGTAATATAATCTTAATTTATGAAACGATAAGCCACCTGTAAAAGGGAAGCTATCCTCTCAAAGAATTTTTCTCCCATTCCTCCTTCCTTTCAAATGAATACCCACTAATATATATATATATATTACATTAATTCTATCTTCATCAAACTCTCCCCTAATCCATGCAGAGTAAAATTTTTTGAATGCTTTCATCATCATCGCTTTAAAATAATTTCCCCGACGTTAAGCGGTTAATTTGTGAATCGCGTGACGCGTGATATTTCCGAGTTTGCAGAACAGAGCCTGTGTATTTTCGAATCCCACTGTATCCGCCCCTTGCCAAATTTAACGCTATCTCTCTCACTCTTCATCTCCCCGCATATCTTTCTCTCTCACTCTTGATTTAATGTAACCGAAATTAAACCCGAGATTACGTGCTGATCCGAGTGTACGCGCGTTAAATCGTCGTGGCCGGCATACGCGTGCGGCCACCGAGGAATATACGGGACAGTTTATCGCACCGATCGTGATAAACTTCACGATTGACTAGCGGTCGAGCGAAACCGGTATAACCCCGGAAATGGCTTGTAAAATTTTGTACATGCCTTCCGTTTATATCGCTTCTGCCAAAGCTTTGACTGTAGTTCCCACGCTATCGTCTTTCTGGGTGAAAAAAATATATAAACGAGGTTTCGTGTCGCCGAACTCTATTTTGAACCTCCCTGCTGTTCACGCGGCCACGTGACACTTTAAAATCGCGCGGATAATTGATATGCAAATGCATCTCGCCCTTGCTATACGAGAACCCTTCATGGTTAGTTTAACGTTATCCGATTATCGCATCATGTAACAATTCTGATATGACTTCCGTAACTCGTTAGGTTGCCTTTCTTTGGCAACTTCTTTGCCAAACACCACGTGCCTAATGTGCATCTTTAGAAAAGTAGTATCATTCAATTGTCGTTTACTACTTCAGAATCTATCCGATGTAATTTGTAACGCTTCTTGATTGATTTCAAATGATTATGTTATTTCAGACGGCTCAACATTTTAGGAGATTTTATAAGTAAATTTTTTTGTTTGTAGATCAATAGCCTTGATAAAAAGTCTGCTTATCTTGTATAGAATGAAAACATTATTTTGTAAAAAAATTTACAGTAGAGAATATATTGTAGCAGAATAAGTGTAAAGGAGAAGCTTTAAATATAAATAAAATATATTTTTCTTGATATATATTTACTATTGTTGCCTAAGGCGCGTGTCTGTTAGTTCTCGCGCTTCGCGCCCGATAATGCGTTTACCTCGCGCTACGCGCTCGGCATTTATACTTTTCCGATATTTGTGCACAGACTTTTTTAAACTAAAGGACAAAGCATTGATAACTGTAATTTGGTGATTGAGAATTCTCTTTCGTTAAAGCTCCTTCAGCTTTATCGAACTATTCCACATTATATTTGATACTATTATATCAAATGTATATTACATTTATCTCTGTAGCTCGGCCTGGGATTGCTTATTCAGATATTGCAAAATGAAGTACAAATTTTATTTATCATGATTACGTAAATGTCGTTTTTCCATCAATTTATATTTATAACGTAATTTATAGCGCAAAATGGTTCTAACCAAATTTGTAAATACGATTTAGGCGAAAATTTGTGTTATGAGAAATGTTATTGTAACTTTTGTGTCCTTTTTTCAAAAAACAAATTTGTAGATCTTTTTTGGTCAAAAAACTTTTGTCCTTTCATTTCTTTTTTGTAGTCGTGTCGTTTTTCCAAAAAAAAAATTTTTTTATTTTTAATGATATTTTTCACAATTAAAACAAAAATAGACATCCTATTGAAAAATGATGAGCAAAAAATTTGTAGCTCTTTATTGGGTTAAAAACTTTTGTTTAATTGTTTTTTTTCGCAGCTTGTGTTTTTTGTCTGAAAAATGTTATTTTTTTATTTCCTAATGTCGCTTTTTACAAGTAAAACAAAAGCGATGCGTCCTATCGAAAAGTTGATTGATAACAAATTTGTAGATATATTTTGAGTGCAAACTTTTTTTTAATTTATCTTTTTTTGTATTTTGAATATTTTTACCGCAAAATGGAATTTTTGATTTTACATTATTATTTCTGCGATCAAAATTTGAATTTTTGATTTTCCAACACAATTAAAAAAGTTGTTATTATAATATTATAAGGTGTCCAAAAAGCAACTTTTTTCTTCTTTTGACGTTTTTCATATCGTGCACTGTTTGGCTTACAATTTTAATTTTCGTTTGTTTTTTCGAATTTTGTAAAAATTCTTGTTTTTCGGATTCAGAAGGTCTCAAAACGTGGACATATGACAAAAACAAGGGGAGGGGGGATCAACTTTTATATAATATAATATAATTTAATATAATACCTTCTCTGCAACTGTCTAGAATTTAGTCACAGACAAAATAATTTAACTCCTCCAAGGGCTAAATGGACCAGAAAAAACTGTCTGAACTAGGATTTTATTAATTTAATCCACAGAAGGTTTTCATCCAAGCAAAGATCAAATTTATCTGCTGCCATATACATTTTAAATATGTGTAAAACAATTAACAGCAATTATCATTCGATGACCGAACATTTATAAGAAATTGAAAACAGAAAAATGTCCTCTGGGTGCAATAATTATAATGCGCTTTTTATACGTAGATTTTTTTATCAAGTTGTGACGTTTTGAAAATGATGTATTTAAAAAATGTATATTTTTGAAGCAGAAACTTAATTTACATCAACCGGGGAAAAAGAGTTCTATCATCATTTCCTAACTTATTTTCATTTTTTACAAAAAATTGAAAAAGGGATAAATAGAAAACTAGCTGTGAATTTGATCTCGGGCGTTTCCCTTTGGTTGTATATTTATAATTAAATAGTGCTCATTTCACGAGCACTTGTATTCCTCATTATGATTAAATAGCAAAAGTATTTGTTACCTTTTTCATTTGAAAAAAGTATGAAGTGAAAAATTATTTAAAATTTCAAGGACGGTTCAATGAAAAAAGTACAAGAATTATATAAAATTTTAGAATTAGAAGACCTTTAAATTATATATAATATTTTATTTTGATACTTAAAGAAATACATAACGGGGTAGACTAATTTCGAAATAGCTAGTCAATCTTACAAAAAAGTTTTGACCACTTATCCAGAATTTCGGGACAACGAGACAATTCGAAAAAAATAATATCAATGAAAAAAGAAAGAATACATTTTAATTGATAAGAATATAATTACAAAATTTTCAATTTCTAAGATATAAGATTCAGTAGAAAAGAGTTTCGAATTGTAATAATTTTTCCATAATTTAATTTATATTGATTGTATTTTTTATTTTTTAAAGTACGTTCATTATATACATTTTTTCGCCTTGTTTTTTAGAATTTTGAAGTTCTTCGCCAGAGTTA
>CAKNWU010299179.1:0-14910 GCA_932072015.1 Andricus quercustozae
AGGTAACTTTAGTTACATTTTGATTTAAAAATTATTACAATGTCAAGGAACTGCGTATTTAAAACGATACCTTATTTCAGAACATATTTTAAAGGATGACAAATGAAAAGGTATGAAAACTAATTGATTACAATTTTTGAACAGGTACATGAATCAAAAAACCAAAATTATGAATAAATAGTGAGAACTTCAAAGTTTTATTATTTCATTATGATTTCACAGCAAAACCTATTGTAAATACGATATTATCACTTTTATTTCATTCTCATATTTATCTGAATTTTATTGATTTTTGTAATAGTGGCCTTCCCTTGCCACAGAATCTTGTATTCTTTGAGGCAATAGATATACGTACATACAATTTATTAATTCTACATGTAAGATGTTTCAAAATAACTGTTTTTGTTGATAACGAAATAATTTTCTAAATGAATTATCTCCAGCCCATCATCAGATATTTAAAAAGAAATATGAGGAGACTGTTTAGATCTCCAGAATATGTAACAAATTGAAATCCATGAAAGTATTAAAGTTACGAAAATAAGAATTTTTTCAAACATACTTTGCCAGAGCCTTGAAAAAAGGTGTTTATTAACGATTCTAAATTAATTATCATGTCCATGAATAGGATGATTAAAAGTAAAGGAGGTCCCAACCTCAACTAACATTCTCGATTTTTTTGTTGGCTTCAAGTTAAAAATGAAACACGGGAACGGATAAATAGATCGAATAATATTTAAAGGTCGCTTATCGCTTAGTGGTATATTTCCACACAAAAATCCAGTTCTATAAAAAAAGGTAGATTATAATGTAAAACTATACAGAATAAAAAGGATTCGTCTAACTGAAATAAGTATTATTTATTCACAGGTCTTTTTCACTTGTTCAGACATGAATTTATCCAATTATTTACTTTTTTAACCAATACTAGTTTGTTTTAAATTATGGTTAAGAACCCTCCAAATATTAATAATCGCAGTAAGTAGTAAAACGGCCAATCAATCAGTAGTAAATAAATAAATTCGCAGAGGGCCTAATTTGGAAATTTCAGAATTCGTAATTGATGGTTTTTGAATTAATTGATGATGAGTTGATAAATTCATAATTTATAAATTCAAATTTTCAAATTATAATTTTAAACTGGATAAATTTACAAATGTACATACAATCATAAATTGGGTTATCCATAAAATTGTTGCATTTGCAGATGCTGTCCGCAACAACTATTTCAATATTTTGCCGTCAATTTCATTCACATTTCTTATTTTTATTTCTCAATTGAAAACTGCGGCTGAGACTCGAAGCCTGGACTCGTGATTGATAAGCAAGGACACCTCCATTCCGTGAGTGGCAATTAGGTATTTTCACTTCAACCACTAGGGAGTAAATTCATGAGACAAGAGTTTAGTTTTCTAATATCTTCATAATGAATAATATTTTTTTTTATTATGTCATTGATTAGTTCTTAAATAATAAAAACTATTTTTCGAATACACATAAATAAAAAAAATTAGTTTTTACGAAAATATTAGAAAAAATGGAATAATAGCCCTACTCCCATGTATTTGGTCCATTGTTTTCCCCTCAGCACTCAACGAAGTGAAATTAGCTGGTGGTTGAAGTGAAAATACCTAATGTGTGGCTCGGACTTCAGAGCCGTAGAGCGCGAATTTGACAGGTGGTCTGCATGTAGTGTTTGCTTTGCTGCTTACAAATAGAGTCTTATGGTCATCACATACACAGGACATCTCAAATTTGAGCCCAGTTTTTCTCAATTTCGCGACCTCTTTCGCAAAATTGAGCTTCACCATCATCAAGGTGTGGGTCTTCGGATGTATGATGAAGCCTAAAAATGCTTCTATGATGTCATAATTGTAAGTAAAACAAAAAATTTGCGAACAGCTCTAGCCGCTAAAATGCTGTCTTCTGCTATCCAAAGATTTCTCCCTTACGAAAAATTTATATTTTGCTTTGAAATAATGATTGCCTCAGCAAAAGGCTTCATTCCTCTAAATTTTATATATCCGAGGATCTCGCAAAGCCCTGGATATTTGACAAGTTTTCTTCTTTCGTTCTCAAATACTTGGAAAAATATATATATTGAGACAGTGCCGCACCTATACAAAAAAAGCAAGTCGTATTTAACCAAAACCCTTAATGCATCAATTATCTTAAATTTCAAGCCTTTGTAATTTTAAGTTTTTTAAAATTCCAAAAATTTCAACTGAAGATTTGTAAATTATAAATATTTAATACTTTATAATATTTTACTGTGGAAGAGTTCCTAAATGAATAGTTCTATTTTTGTGCTGTAGATTTTAAAATAATTGTTTGTTAAAAACATGGGTCTATTAGACTTGAATCATCTCCTACGCATCAGCCGATAAGAAGATCTAATAATGTTTGATCACGAGCCACTCAAATGTGTCTGCTCATCATTTTTATGTTTTCTCTAAGATTCCAATTTAAAAGTTTGGAAGACTTTTAATTTTTTATCGTTCAATTCGAACTATTCACAATTTTAAAATGTGCAGTGTTTTTAGTACTTTCAGAATTATTAAATTTTCTTTATGTTATATAGTATGCTATTCTTCAGTTTTTGGGGTTTGCAATCTCAAATTGAACAATGTAAAGCTGGCTCCTGATTTGATATTGTGAAATTCTAAAACCCTAAAATTTAAAATAATTTAATTTTAAGTACTGGTCCGTTTTTGATCCGACCACCCGTTTGTCCGTTCATTATACTTTCCTTCAGGCAAACCCACTGCAAAAGGACATAAATTCCAACATTTTTCACCGTAAAAAGGCAAAAAAAAATTTGATCAACTTTATTAAAAAATTGATAGGCTACGAAACAAAATTCAAAAGAAAGTCATTCTTTCTTTGAGATTTATTAATTTTCAGGCTTCAAAATCTAACATATTTCATTCTAAAGGCTACTGCTTTGAAATTTTTACAATTTTCAGTATGTGATTTTAAAACATTCTCTTATTTTAAACCTCTCATGATTAAAATTATTTGAATTAGTTAATTCTCCTTTATTATAAATTTTAAATCACTATTTTGACTTTGAAAATGACAAATTTCAAAAGATTTAATTTTTAGTTCAAGTGATTCGAACTTAGAAAACTTGTGTAACAGGGTCTGCTGACATGTGTAATGGAATTTCGTAATATTTCTGTGGTATTACTTTCAACGTGAATAAACAAAGGTGAAGTACACTAAGCCTCGAAATAACCTTGTTGTATTTTTTCACTTTGAAGTGACGTAGCCTGTTTACGGGTATTACAACATTACCTTCCGTCTACGTCATGCATACACTAACACTGCTCAAGTTCTTTAGTTAAAGTTAAAATTGAGCAATCACTTAAATTTTTCTAATTTAGGCATCGAGAGTTCACCGGTTATTATTTTTTTGAACCAGAAGAAAACAGGAATATCACCAGAAATTTTTTGTTTATTAGACTTAGTGGTCATCCTGAAATATTGATATTTTCCGTGTATACTATTAAGCAATTTAGATTTCAGCTATGGTTTTTGACACATGGACTACATAATTATGCATTAACCAAGTCAAATATTGAGAGGAAGTTGGATAATCTTCAGAGTTTTTGTAAAATGTAAATGGTAACTTTTGATATTTGGATAATAAAAAGCTAGCTTAATTGTGCGTAAATTTTACAATTACAAATTATTACATTCTGCTTAGAGAAGGTATTAGATTTGTGTAAAATTTTGTAAAATCTTCCCTCCGTTTTTTCCAAATGTTCACGTTTTTAGACCTTCTGAACAAGAAAAAAAGGTCTCCGTAAATAAGAAATGTGCCAGACATTTTGGATAAGAATTCAAAAAGTTGAGCGTTTTCAAAATTTTTGAAGCAAATTTTTTTTAGGAAACCTTATTTGATAAAAAAGAAATTATCAGAGTTAAAGCATTTACAAAATTCAAAAAAGCAAACAAATGAAATTGAAAATTGTACGTCCAACAATGCACGATATGAAAAATGTCTCAGGGAGAAATACGTTTCTTTTTGCACACCCTACAAATATTTCACTATACAAGGTATAGAAAAAGATGAATCAGCAGAGATTGTTCATTTGGAAAAGATGTACAAATTTATTTGTAATTGATTTTTGATAGGATGCATAGTTTTTGTTTTATTCGTAAAAAACAGCATAAAAAAAAAGTTTTGGATAAACGACACAAGCTACGAAAAAAATGAATCGACAAAATTTGTCTACCCAAAAAGGAGCTACAAATTTTTTATTATTCATTTTTTGATCAAATGCGTAGTTTTTGTTTTAATCGTCAAAAATTGCATTGAAAATATAAACCAAATTTTTTTTTGGAAAAACGGCGCGAGGTACGAAAAAATATGAGCTAACCAAGATTGTGCATTTGAAAAAGTTTTATAAATTTTTCAGCAGTCACTTCTTGCTAGGGCGCATAGTATTTTTAATCGTAAAAAATAAAATTCAAAATTAAATTAAACACTTTTCTGAAAGAACGACACAAACTATTAAGACAATTAATAAAAAAAAGTTGCACATTCAAAGAAAAGCTACAAATTTGACATTAATAACAATTTTTCGATAAGACACATTCTCCTAGAACAACTAGAGATTGGATGCGTATTTTTGAATTAAATCGTAAAAAATGACATGAGAGATAAACAAATTATATTTATGGAAAACCGACAAAAGTTGCAATAAAATGTATAATAACAAAATTGTTTTTTTTTTCTGTAGGATACGCACTTTTTCTTTAATTATTATATAAACAGGACAACAAAAGTACGTCGTTTTAATACCAATGTATATTATGAATTGTAGTAATATAATTTTATTGAAATGATACATCTTTCAGGGTAGTCGAGAGTAACATTTAATGCAAAATAAGCATCATATATTAAAGTAAATAAATAAGCTAATAATGTAGAGAAGTTCGCGTTTTGGAAAAAATCGAGTTCTAAACACGAGATGCCTAACGAGAAAGTGCTCGTTAGAGCCGGAGAAGCTTTAACAAAAGAGAATTCACTATCATCAAATTAAAGTTGTAATATCATCTGATATACATTTCCCATACATTCCGATCAAGTCTAGTAAAACCCTTAAAATGTCATTAAGTACTTAGGAATCTCTAGAAATCTTTGCACTATCAGAAATTTTTCCAAATTCATGAGATTCCATTAAACTTGTTGAAACTACTTTGAAATCCCGTTCAAAAATTACGTGACACTATTAGAGGTAGTTTTTATTGGATAGATGATACTAATTCACGATGCTATTTGCTAATTTTGTAAAAAAATATTGCAAAAAATGAGATAAATAATTCATAAAAAAATAATGTAGACATCTACAGACAAAGAAATTTTTTTTTTGTTTATAAAATTAATGGAGTATGTCAAATAAACATTTGTATTACTAAGGTGTGCTCATCAACTAACAATAATTCAAACAAAAATTATTCTTTATGTTTTTAAACAACCACCCCGTACCAATAATACCGAATGACACATTTTTATGATCTACTCCACTTTGTCGAAGAAAGCATGCAATTATATCGTAAAAATATTACTTTAAAAATTAATAAACTATATATATAACTAATAATATTATAATAATATTTTATAGTATAATTTTTGTATAATAGGTCCATTTTTACGTCCTGCGCTTGCAAGACGTCAGAACGAGAGAAAAGGAAAGAGAGAACAAAACACCAAGAATCATTGTATGAAGAGCACTCTACAGACACGGTTTGACGCTTGTACCTATTTACTACTGCATCTAACGATTCGCTCGCGGTGCGACTGCATGTCCTCATCTCCCAACGTCCTTCCTATACAAAAAAAACGATCAATTTTGACAGCTGTTCTGACCTATAATAATTAACCCTCAATAATAATAAATGTATAAATTATTGTTGCCTAATTAACAATGTCTTCGCATTAAGAAATATTTTCAAAATTAGTAACTGAAGATAATGGACAGTTATAAACTACTGAAATAAGTGAACTAAATTTAAAACAATTAATAATCAATATTCAATCAAATTCAAATTATAATTTAAAAATATTAAATCAAAGGTCTCTTTCCAGTCACGTTATGACAGACAGAATTTTTTAGAAGTCAGCGATTCCCAATACAGCTTCCTTCCATGGCTCCTTTCCAAATTGTCGCTTGACAACGAACATCCAATGAAAATTATCAATGCTTCCAAAAACGCCCTACCACAACTATGCATTCGTACCTTCGAATCCGGAAAAAGACGTTTTTTCTTGCCAGGCTGCACTCGACGCATAACTGAGCTGGGTCGCGACGTAATTAATAATTGAAGTTAGTCATTGGTCAGAAACGACGCCTTCAAACGGTAAACATACCTGACTTATTTTTCAATATATAGCAACTGACGTCACCCTTCAAACGGCACCAAGGGTCCTACGTTTCTATCTGTTTTTACCCCTTGCTTTTTTTTCACTGTATAAGTGAAATTTATGCCATTATTTCTTAAAGATATGACAACTATAGGTTTATAAGACTTTGCGTGCTGCGGCCATCAGACCAAAATCTGAGCCGTTTTTAAGCTCCTGGTTTACCTGGGAGTCGTGGTTCGCAAGAGAGCATAGGCCTTTAGTTATCCAAATAAACACGGAGGGTGGAGTGCAGCTGGAGTGCGAACCGTTTCCCAGTTTGTCAGCGATCACATGCGTGAGGTAAAATGGATGGCGTGTGTTTTTAGGTATACAATTCAATGTGCTAGAGTGGGCTCACTGCGAAGTGAGCAGTAGAGAAAAAAAGATAAACGCATCCCATGCCTAATCTCTCACCTGCCCGCAAAACAGCACATACAAAACAGTATCGTGCCAGCAAAAAAGTACGTGAACGATACGAACGTGCTATTGAACGTAAATTAGCAGCGTCTACTAAAGGGTCCCAGCTAAAAACTGAGTCAGCTCTGAGTGAACGTGGCTTCGAAATAAAATTACCGAAATAGCCGGGAAACAAAACTCTGCTCCAGAAACTCATAATAAAAATTGTATATCACACGTGATCTCGGTTGTTCTTATGAGAGTATAAAACAAATAATTGCCTAAAGCGAATTGTTGATTTCCATTTCGGAAACATAGCAAGCATCAGTCTTTACACGTTAACACAAATGCTGTCAGATCTTTTTGACGAGTGGATCAATGATAATTAGTCAAACAACATTCTTTAATTTTTAAAATTCATTCTCGGATTTCCCGAATGTGCTGCGTGACTACTATACATTTAAATCCTAAGCAAAATAAAGATTTGAATTATTCAGGAAATAAGAATCTAAGAGTCTAAAATTCTGTGCATCGGAATATTGAATATTAAATAAACGTATCTCTACTATTGAATGAAAATCACGGATTCGGGAGACCGCACAGAGGGCAATAAAACCATTGTACCCAGTTTCGATTCGAACATCAACCCGTGTGGCACGCCGTTGAACTTTGATGCAAGGCGAGGAATGTTGTCATTTTTTGAACAAATCATACTACAACAAGCTGCAGATCACATCCCCCATTTTGACCAAAAGAAAATCCCATTGAAAGAGTTCATGCAGGACATATTTAATGGAGCGTTCTACATACCGTCGGATAATTAGCTCCCAGTAAACTAAAAGGCATCGCGAGAGAGAGTTTAAGGTATAAGAATTTTAAGACTTTAGATGAATCAGTTAAACATTTAAAGCAACGGTTTGCACCTGCAATGAGATTTCAATGGTATTTCAGGAAGTCATGACATTTATGAAAACAAAGCAAGAAACAGTTAGTGATTGTTATGATAGGATGCAGGGTCTGTTGAGTCAGGAACGCGAACTAATGATTAAGCCGGTCAAGGACGTAGCCTTGACGGCTTCTAGTCGCGAATTTCCAGACGGAATGGTGATCCCTGTCGATAAGAGTCGTCCAAAGGACTTAGCGGAAGCACACGAGTATGCATTACATGTCCAAGAAGTGAAGAAGTATAACTCCGCTCCAGAGATATCGGTCACCTCCTATAGGTTGGCACAAAAACCCTACGTGGATGTGTTAAATAAAACGTATGGGGCGGAAGAAACCAAAACTACAAGCCCATAGCCTCAATATAATAAAAGTATTTCCACCCCGAAAAGAAAAGTATTCTTAAGGTACCCGGTATAGATAATGCGATGTTAAATTCGTCATAACCTTCGCCACTGTTTCAAAAATTCCCTAAATACCCTCCTGGCTACCCCTGCCCGCCTTTCCACATCCAGAATATTTTTTTCCATTTCCATATTACCCTCACGTGCCGCACGTGGATTCTGAAATAAATAAGAAAGACGAAAATTGGTAACGCAGCATCGCCGGGGCCTTCTGTCAGCAGGGATCAGAAAATTGTATACTTCAATCTAGCTAATCAGCAGAACGCCCCAACGAGCTCCAAGTCTCCGGAGCGTCCACGAACACTGAAGGACCTCGAGAAATCCACAGGGTGTTCCGAACGCGGGACCAACCATAAGATTTCCGGGTTGTCATGTGGATTCCAACTCACGATTCCAAAAAAAAAACGTACTGCAACGTGTGAAATAACCGAGCACGTAGTGAAGAACCCAGGCACATTCAAAATTTTGGTTTGAGCAGCCCTGGCGGAATTTCACGTGATAAGAAATAATTTTCCTGTCGCTACGGATGGAATTCTGGACCGACTCTTTCTCCGACATTTGAAATGACATTTAGGCACAATACTATTGTCACGGTCTATAACCCAGTAACACCAATTCCGTTTGTAGGTGAAGAATCCAAGGAAGCAAAAAGAAGATTCAAATCGGAAACTAAACTGTTTGTTCGCATATTAAGGATTCATCCACAAACTCGCCAAGCAATCGCGCTGGATGTATCAAATCCCGAGTACGGGATGGGTACCTACCCCGTATCAGGATTCTGGACGGAATATATTTAGTTGAAGCTGCAGTCACGCATAAAAACGGAAAGTGTCATGTATTAGTAATAAACATTACTGAAATCGTCCCCTTTGAACGCTATAAGATTCAAGGGGAAGAATTTTTGGACTAAGTGCGAACGGAATCAGATGAAGATGTAGTCATGCAGAAGCAAACCCGCGCGTGGCGCATGTTTAACAGTCTATACCTCTTTCATTTTAACACTGAAGAAAAAGAATAAGTTGCCCAATAAACAAACGAATTTCCGGTTACATAACCACTCTTCATGTCCCTCTTTGAGAAATAGATTTCACAGACTCGTCAAGGAAATGTGATTGGTCACATCTCGAACCACGCTTCCAGCTCACCTTTTGTAAAAATACGTTTTCGCTACTTGTCAATAAAGAGAGATTGGGCACATCTTAAACCACTCTTCTGATCCCTCTTGGAGAAATAGATTTCACACACTCGTCACGGAAATGTGTTCGGTCACATCTCGAACCACGTTTTCAGCTCAACTTTTATAAAAATACGTTTTCGCTACTTTTCAATGAAGGGTGGTTGGTCACATCTTAAACCACTCTTCATCTCCCTCATTGAGAAATAGGTTTCACAGACTCGTCACGGGAATGTGATTCGTCACATCTCGAACCACGTTTCCAGCCCACCTTTTATAAAAATACGTTTTTGCTACTTGTCAAAGAAGAGTGATTGGCGACATCTTAAACCACTCTTCAGCTCCCTCTTTGAAAAATAGATTTCAGCGACTGGTCACGGAAGTGAGTTTGGTCACATCTCAAACACATTTTTCAGCACCCTCTTTAAAAAATTCGTTTTATTGTCTGGTCAGAGAAGTGTGATTGGTAACATCTTAAGCCACTTGTCTAGCTCACGCTTTGCAAAGATACGTTTAACTCACTGCTCACAGAAAAGTGATTGGCCGCATCTCAAACCCCTTTTCCAGGAAAAATTTTATTTTTAGACACCTGATCCCTCATGTGGATGAAAAAGGATCAACAGAAAATATTAGACGATTGTAACAAAATGCAGGCCTCTACAAAAGAAATGATGATCAAGTCTGGGTCAAGCTAGAATGAATTGCTAAATCTGGCCTGGGCCTGGCTTGGTGGCCAGGCCAGATCGTGCAACCTGACTCAGACTTGGTCTTAGTTTATCATGGATTTCACGCCACTTTATTCTTAGAAAGGTTTTGCTTTTGTTTTATACAACATTCATCTAATCTGAAACCATTTATGTTATTTTTTTGGAAGAAAAAAGTGCTTTAAACTAGAGAGAAAATATTTAAAAACCCGATGTTCGTGATCATGAGGTGAAAAATGTATAATAATCACTTCAACCGTTATCTATCATGGTATTTTCATGCATGTTAAAACCAACCTATGAATATTAATATATAATTAATTCAATGATTGCAGGTGATCCCGATGTACTAGTAAGCAAAGGGGATAATTTCAAGAGCTTGGCTGCTGAAAAAAGTAATGTTTGACGCAAAGGTTGACGACATTTTCGAAAGATACAGGTACAGCAGAATATAGGCTCTTTTCGTGCGGTATTTCTATCGTCTGTTTGGAAATGGTTTTAACAATTCCTTTCCGTTGGCCATATACTGTGGCAAATTCTGAAGTTGTATACTTTCTTTTGCAGAAATGAATGAGTCATCTTCATTGGTTCCTGAAGACGTCAATGTGATTGTAAATGAAGGAGAGATTATTAATTTCAATAATAGCACCTACACTAAAGAATCGTCCTAGGAAAACGTTTCAATAAGCTACGAAAACTTTGAACCACATGGAAGGTCGTCTCTTAAAATTGCTGGCTCTCCTGAAGACTTAAACTCAAAGGAAAATTGTGAGATTACTATATTTTATTTTAGCGAGATTACTATAGCTAACCTTATCCACAACGACCTGGAAGGTCAGAACATTCCAATTACATTTAATGACCATGAAGAAACTTTCAACGAACTGGATTCAGCAACGACCTCAGGAATCTATCAGCGTAAGCCGACGATAACGAGCGACGAAGTCGTGAAGGATGCTTTGAGTGCGATGATCAGGGGTAAATATTATATTGAAACTGAAACGGATACTGGCAGTTCCACATTCACAAGGCTAATAATTCAACAAGAAGAGCTTCTCGTATCGCCTGAGCAGCCGCAAGAGATGTCAAAAACCGGATCTTCCACATTAGGAGATGGCGATGATTCTTCTTACGTTCCTGACAAGGATCTCAGAGACGATTTGTTGGAAGAATCCGTAAGATTATCGCACAACTCTGTGAATGTTATGTTGGAAGAAGGAAAAAGCGCAGGAGACAGAAGGTCAAAATACGTAGAATCGTGCGATGAACCACGAAGAAATGCATGCTTCTACTGTAAAATGAAATTTGCTAGAATCGGCGACCACCTAGCAACCGTCCACCGCAACGAAAAAGAGGTGAAGGAGTTTTCTGCATTTCCAAGAGGATCTGCAACTAGAAAAAAATTAATCGGCATTCTTAGGAAGAATGGAAATTTTAAATTCAACCGAGACCCTGTGGCTAACTGCGGCGAGCAAATCGTTTTAAGACGCTCCAGAAAAGAAAACAAAAAAAAGAAATACCGTATACAACATGTCCAGCATGCATGGCTGACGTTGCCTTAGCATCATTCCGAAAGCACTACCGGAACTGTGGTGGAAATAAAAACAGCGACAGGTGTATATTGGCAATTGGTAGGTTGCAATCCGATAGGATACACTCATCTGCCACTCTAGAGTGCAGAAAAGTTGTCTGTGTCTTGCACGAAGATGCAATTGGAGAACTCATCCGCCAAGACGAGTTGCTTATAGCATTTGCCAACAGGCTTTGCTATAAGTATAAGCAAACCCAAGAAGTGATTTTTATCAGGAGCAGGCTTCGAATTTCTGCAAGATATTTGATGGAAATGAAGAGATTGCATCCAGGCGAAATAACAAACCTGCGCGAAGCGTATGTTGCAGTCTACTACGATTTGACGAATGCCGCAATCAAAGCTGTTGCGGGCTACGACACAGAAGAGGATCACTATGACAAGCCTACAAATACCTCAGACTTAGGGACACTTATTTAAAAAATCGGAGAGGTGTTGGTAAGCTTGTGCATAAGAGAAGACAAGCTTGAAGAAATGGCGAAAGTCGAAAATTTCCTGAGGCTTCATCGGATTGAATTTAACGACATAGTAAGTAGGGCCATCGCTGAGATACAAACTCGTAGGTTTATAGAAAGGGTTGTGGAACTGCCACTCGACAAGGACGTTGTCCGACTTTGCAGTTACCTTGAGAAGCAGGGAACGGCTGCATTCTTAAAACTTAAGGATAACTTCAGCCACCAAGAATGGCGACGCTTGGCCACTACGACTATGACCTCGATCCAACTCTTTAATCGACGTAGACCTGGAGAGTTAGAACGCATGTACATAGCAGATTATAAAAAGAAGACATCCACAAATGCAGAATATGAAGAACATCTGTTTGAATCTCTTTCTCTAAAAGCCCAAGCTGCTTTAAAGAAATATAAAAAAAATAAGCATTCGTGGCAAGAAAGGCCGAATTGTGCCAGTCTTGTAGTCACAAGATATGATCGAATGCTTGGACCTGATTCTCCTGAAACGTAGATAAGCAAAAGTCCCTGAGAAAAATGAAGAAAATATTCAGCGTGTAACATTCATTCAAAAAAGAATGTCATCTGAATGCATGTACAGCCATGCACAAGTAGCGGACATCAAGGGTCACGAAGACCATATCCATGAAAGATATTACAGGCAATCAGTCCCGCAGCTGGAAATTCCCAGAATGGCTCGACTCTTGGAAGCTGCAGAGGGCCCATAGAAGTTGATCTTGAAGAAGAGGACCGTGATAAGGATTACGATGACCATTATCGCGAGGAGGATATTCATCACGGCGAGGCTACTTGTAAGTATTTTATTTTATTCATTGCATTTACATATGTCATAAGAAGTATTTATTTTTAAAATTATTTTTCAGGTAGTGAGATGGATGTCACCCATGAGAAACGCCCGAGTGAAGACAGCGGTGATGATGCTGCTGAAGCTATCGATTTTTCGGACGAGGAGAAACCTAGGAAAATTGGGAAGAAGAAGCGATCAAGTAAGTATGCTAAAAGCATCCGCAATTTTATAAAATTGTTAAAATTTACGTGCTGTTTTCAGTCCCTTCTCGCTGCAAAAAGATTCGCAGCATATTTATTTCAAATTTTGTATATTTTCAGATTCAACCAGAAAACCTGCCTGGAAACGTTGGACTAGCGAGGAAATAAGGACGACCACGAAAGTCTTCGAACCTTATTTAAAAATGAAAGGGATTCTCCCTAAGCCCCTTGAAGTAAAAGCGGCAATACTGGCGAACCCAAAGTTGAGGGATAGGACTGTGAATATTCTCAGAGCGTGGTTGAATAATCAACAATTGAAAAACACGAGAAAAAAAGTATCCCAAGAATAAGTTTAAAACACACGAGCTGTGGCTCATGTCATAGATCGGAGGCTTCCTTGCTTCTCTCTCTCTCTCTCTTTCTCTCCCCTTTCTCTCTCCCTATCTCTCTCCCTCTCCCAGACGAATAATAATTGCTTAAACAATTGTAAATCATTCAAAAACAGGAGGAAAAATGCCTCTTATAATTTGAAAATTCAAAAAATTAAACCATGCAAATTTTAATGATTTAAGGCTTACTTTATTTGAAATAATTCATTTTAAATTTTTTGTTTGAATATTTCATTTTTACTTCCTTGTTTCAAAGGACACCGCACCAAAATGTACAGTAAATGGCTTTTTGTGAAAAATTCTAAATTTAATTTTTTTGTATTTTCGAACCTGAAAAGCAATAATCCGAAAGAAAAAAGTAAGAAAAATGGAAAGTTTTTTAACAAAAATGGTCAAAGTTTCCATTTTTACATGTAATACTTTTTTGCCAATAAGTATTGGAAATCCAATACTTTTTCGTAAAAAAAGTACTGCATCCTATACTTACCAATACTTCTTTTTCATAAGGGTTCATATTTAAGATCTAGAAAGATTAACGTCGTGCTCAGCTTTGGGTGATATGGGAGGGGCATGTATTCTTTAGTAACACTTACGACCTTCTTTCTTTCCAGTTTTATTCTAGTTTAATTCAACGAAATTATATTTTCGCCGAAAAAAAGTTGAACAAAAAATTATTTTCAAGCTAGCATCTATATTATGTTGATGACTAACTATATGTTGTTTAAATAAAGAATTTTGATAAAGAAGGTATTTGCCGAGTTGTATCAGAGTTTCTTTGCTTTCATGGCACTAAATAATTCACAAAAAATAGAGAAAACAGCATGATAATCATGAAAAAACGTGGGCGGTCAACTGACCGCCGCGCGATCGCTCGTGTGACTCAAGTTGGCATCACATAAAATAATTATTACATATATATATATATTTTTTATTTATATAATAATAATCACAAATAAAACATCATTTTTTTTCAAGAAATATAAAGAATCATTTTGTTATTATAAAGAAAAAGAGCCGCAAAGCTCTCTCAAGGAGTAATAATGCTAAGATAAGCCTTAATATATATGTATATATAATTATTATTAATTATTTTGTGATGTTTTAAAATGAATGTTGATGAGCTGCAGCGTCCTTGCAGACACATCTGTCAATTAGCAGGTTCTCTCGACAGCCTGCCACACCTTTTTTGGAGCCACGTTGTTCGTACATCTCACGCCACTCAGGCTCAATTCGCCGAGCAATCCTGTTGTTTAGGACAGCTGTAAAGATCTTATACAGTGTGTTCAAACAAGTTATTGGCCTGTAATTCTCTGGTTCGGAAAAGTTGCTTTTTCTCGGTAGGAGTATAGTGCGTCCTAACACCAGCCACTGCGGAATGGGCGTCTCTGACTTTAAAAATGAGGTGAATATGCGGGCCAAATGTTGGTGTGTAGAAGTAAACTTC
>CAKNWU010299570.1:0-17001 GCA_932072015.1 Andricus quercustozae
ATCTTTTTGGTTGAAAATTAATCTGATTTGTTAAAAGTTGAACTATTTATTTGAAAATTCATTTTCTTTTACTCAAAAGCAATTCTTAAACTCAAATTTATCTTCTTTGTTAAAAAATAAATTACTTGCTCAAGATTCATCTATTTTGTAGATAATGTAATACAACTTTTTTCGTGAAAATGTTTACAAATTGCCTCCCTCTCTCCCCCCACCCCCCTCTCTCTCTCTCTCTCTAAGTCGTCACACGTAATTTTCGGATGACCCCTAATAAAGATACCAACATTTTATTTCATTAACATTGTTGATCTCCTAGGTGTGAGATTGCTTTGATACCCGAAAGAAAAATATAAAACACTCAGGGAAAAAGAAAAATTGGTCAGATAAAAGTAAAAAAAAAATGCAGGGAGTTTCGAAATGGGGTTTTTTTTAGCAACTCTGTAAATATTACATAATCGTGCAATAAATTCTAGTTTTCAATAGAGCAATATAATTTATGTAATAAAATTATAGAATTTTGACAAATATTGAGAGTAAATAAATCAAGGACTACACAGTATTTCAGATATTTTTACATTATAGAGAGTATATCCGAAAAATTCATAAAGCACTCGATATTTCCAACGCTTAAATTCGAAATCCGACGAAATTTGAAACAAACTCCCAACACATGACCATCTTTTGTCCCTTTAAAAGATAAGTCTCGCATCAGTGCTTAAAGAAGTCGATCGTTCATCACAAAATGCGAAAGAAACCAAATATCAAATTCTAAAGTTCGACTGTCTCGCGCATCAAGGCAAGGGTCGAGTTTCAGGTGATGCATCGGGACTGGGTGTTTGGAATGGTTAATGGTATAATTTTTTATTTTGTTATTATACCATTAAGCCATTTCCCTTTCGGGGTAAGCGTGAATAATAATAATAAATAATACTTACGGGATTGGGGGGTTAAAACAACGTACCGAAGAAAGAAATGCGCTGAAAGCGCAAACCGCGAATAGGATTCTCATTGTTTGAAAAAAAAGTTTTAATTAAATCTTTTGTTAAGAACTGCGACAAGAAGGGCATTCATTTCCAATTTATACTCTCTGGTCTTGCAAAAAAAGAAGGGACGGACACATAATCCCTTCCATTTTCCAGCTCTCTGCCAATCAAATCTTCAAGATTTTGACTATTCAGGCTAAAAAGGGGAACGATAAGGCCACGTGGAATGATACAATCTTATTATGTACTAATGATTTCTGATATCATTTGTTAAACAATGATACTTATGCTTGCACGAGTTTTCAAGAATCAGAAATAAAATCGGTTAATTATGAATTTATCAATTTCCAATTATTTCCAAATTGAAAATTATTTAGAATGTTTAAATCGGACGTTTATATTTTGTTAACTACAAAGGCTATTGAATTGAAATAGTTCAATTTTTACGTTAAAATCTGTAAATTATAAAATTTTGAACAGTTTCAGAATCGTCTTGTAAAATGAATTATTGTTAAAATTGTATTACTAAAATTATAGTTTAATTAAAAATTTTTTTGAAATTGTAAAAACTTTGGAAAGGACCCCGCACCAAATACATGGTAAAAAATTTCCCGGTGGAATTTTCTAAGTTTGTGATATTTTTTAGGTTATGCTCTCCTGGTCAAAAAATCCTTATAGCAAAAACTCAAATTATGGACGCGCGGGGTCCTTTTAATTTTTGAGACGGCGGATAAGCTATTTTACCCAACCAGTGAAAAAGCTTGAATATATTTTTATAGGCAAAGTGAGAAAATTATTTCTTAGGGAGGATTTTGCTGGAATGAAGGCACTTGTGTGATTTTTTTGTAAAACAATAGTAAAATAATTGCATCGTTAAAAAAATGTTATGAAAAAAATGTTCCAGTTAATTTTTTGCTGCGCATTAGACACCTGAAACAAATCTTCAGTTTGGCTCCATTATCATAATTCAACTAAAATCGTCACATTATTTCTTTCTTTGCTGATAAAGTAACCCTGAAGTTCTAATATTGTATTCTAATGATGTTGATAAGGAAAAATTCACGATACTCAAAAAAATTATTTATGCATTTATTATTGTTTCAAGATTGAAATTTTCAGGATTTCTTATTCACATAGATACCAATATATGGTGCAATAGGGTGATCGAAAAATGCATTGCATACTTTTTTCTTGGAATGGCCATACATATCGCTCCCAATTTTTTTTACAAATCCACAAAAAAATCCATTGTTTTTTTCAATTGCATTTAATGCAAGCCCCATGAAGCTTAACACCTATTTCCCACATGAAGAAAGACTTTTTTGTAAATTTCGTTCATAGAACATTTCTCTTCACAATTAGCTATAGAATACAAATAAATAATTACTTTTTAAAAATTACTTCTCTTCTTTTTTTGAAAATTTTAGGTTGAAACCTTTTTTTTATTGAAAGTTTAACTATTTTGTAGAAAACTCATTTTCTTTTGTTTAAAAATGCATGCATTTTGTTGAAGAATCGTCTTTTTGGGACCATATTTATAATATTTTTCTTCAAAAATTTGTCTTTTTGGTTGAATATTCCTTTCTTTGGATGATTTTTTTTATAGTTAACAATTAAGTTCCTTAACTGAAAATATAACTATTCTATTTTTCGCTAAAAATAGATCTTTTTTAGTTGAAGATATTTGTATAGGCAAAGTGAGAAAATTATTTTTTAACGAGGATTTTTTGAAAATAAAGGTACTTGTGTGACTTTTTCGTAAAATAGTAGTAAAATAGTTGCATCGTCAAAAAAATGTTATGAAAAAAATATTAAAATTAATTTTTTTTCTGCGCATTAGACACGTCAAACAAATCTTCAGCTTGGTTCTATTATCATAATTCAAATAAAATTATCACATTATTTCGCTTTCTGCTGATAATGTAAAACTGAAGTTCTAATATTGTGGAATGATGTGGATAAGAAAAAATTCACAACCTCTCAACAAAATGATTCATTTATTATTATTTTAAGATTGAAATTTTATGGATTTCTTATTCAAAGAGATACCAATATATGGTGCAATAGGGTGATCGAAAAATGCATTGAAAATTTTGTTTCTTTAAATTTTCATGCATATCTTTTTGTTTTTGTAAATTTTGTTCAGAGAACATATCTCTTCACAATTAGCTATAGAATACAAATAAATAATTACTTTTTAAATATCACCCCCATGTTTTATAGGTTGAAAATTCATTAATTTTATTTTATTAGTATTGATTTCTTTTGTTGAAAATTTTACTTTCAAATCCATTTTTTTGTTGAAAGTTGAACTTTTTTGTTGAAAACTCATTTTCTTTTGTTTTAAAATTCATGTATCTTGTCGAAAAATCGTCTTTTGTGGTGCAGTATTTATAATCTTTTTCTTCCAAAATTGGTCTTTTTGGTTGAAAATTCATTTCTTTGATTCAACATTTTTTTCACAGTGAACAATTAATTTCCTTAACTGAAAATTTAACTGTTCTATTTTTTGCTCATTATTTATCTTTTTTAGTTGAAAATTCATGTGCTCTGTGGAAAATTCGTCCTTTTGGTAGGAAATTAGCCTTTTTTGTTAAAAATTCATCATTTAAGTTGAAAATGGATTTCTTTTTTTAAAAAGTCAACTATTTTATGAAAAATTCATGTATTGTATTGAAGCTTCATCTTTTTTGTGCAAAATTAATCCATTTTGGTAGAAAATTAATCTACTTGATTGCAATTTTATCTTTTCTGGTAAACATTTATCTTTTGTTGGTTATAAATTTAACTATTTTGTTGCAAACTTGTGTTTTGTTTATATGTTCAACTATTTTATTAAAAATTCATGTTTTTTGTTAAAGATTCACCTTCTTTGGTGGAATATTAATATTTTTACGATCCTACATATTACATTTGGAACATGCGGTATAATCGAATTTTCAAGAAATACGAAAAAAAACGCCTGACAAAAAGTCCTCTGTGCGTTACAATTTTATTTCAATGATTCTAAAACTTTTACGGTCTTTTACGGCTTTTCTTTACTAAATAGGAAAAAATAAATTGGCAATTGTATCCATTAAGAAAATAAAAATAATCTTAGGTATTTAAGTAGAGTTTGTTTGGCATGGGTATAACAATAATATAATCCTTTAAAAAATATGCAGAAACACAATAATTATTTTGTGAGTTTAAACAATAATAACTGAAATATTCTAGATACTATAGGTAATTCTTGCATCATTTAGCCTGATAATAATCGTAATAGCAAATAATGGAAAATTTTTATTCTTAAAAATATATTCTCCTTTTTATTAGCATTATGTTTCCTCGCATTAGACACGTGAAACTTATCTCTAACTGCGCTGGATTATCATAGTGCAAATAAAACTGTTATGTTTTTTAATTATTTGTTGATGAAATCACCCTGAAGTTCTAATATTCTTGAAACATGCAGACAAGGGAAAATTCACAATTTATTAATGAAAATAATAAAATTTTATTACGTAATAAAGATTTCTCTTTATACGTATTTAAATCAAACTTCTTTTTATAATTTTCACTAATATCAGGAAAATATATGTTATTCATAATATTAATGTGTTAAATATATTCATATACAAAAATGATATAAAAATTTGTTTAAACTATTAACCAAATTCTTGGAATTCAGATATTCTACACATTTTAATATTTATAAGGACTGAAAAAAGTGTTTAAAATAAACTCGTGAAATCATTGTATATTTATTACAATTTTAAACTAAATTTTCTAATTTCTTAATCAATTTAATAATTAAAATTAAAACCGTTCGCAGATTATATAGGATGCAGGGTCAGAATTGCTTTAAAAAATGCGATAAGGTTTACTTGAATTGAAAATACGTGTACCTGAAAAAGCCCTGTAATTCTAAGAACTTTTTTTAGAATTTAAGTAGACAACCTGTTATGAAACTTTCAAATATTTGAATCGATATCGTAGAAAATTGACAAACACACTGGATTTCAAAGATTTTCAAATTTCCGAAGATTTCAAGGGATTCCAAGGATATCAAATTTAAAGGTTTGGAAAATTAAAAAAAAATTTCAACTAAGTTTAAATATTTTAGGAGATTTTTGAAGAGAATTAAAATTCTGGATTTGAACAGGGGATTTTTAAAAAGAATTACAATTATGACTTGGAACAGGGAATTTATCTAAATAAATCAATTCTGAGCTGGAAGAGAGAATTTTCAAAATTTAACCAATTCTGAGCTAGAACTGGAAATTTTCGAAAATAATTAAAATTGTGGATTGGAGCAGTGCATTTTGCAAGCGCATTACCTTTCTGACTTCAAACAAGGCATTTTTTAAAGGAATTATAATTCTGACTTGGAACAGGGGATTTTAAAATTGGAAGTTTTTTGTATTTGTATTTAAATGATCGTTTTTAGTTGCAAGCAGGAATTTTCGTAAAAATAGGATGTGAGTACTCTGGTTTGGCGAAACATCAAATTTTTTCATCAAAGTCTTACAATATTGTTCTCTGTGCAGCCCCTCCCCCATCGCAAACTACTGGGCCCAACGGACCAAGAAAGACCATTTATCTGTATTTTTTGCTGCCGAATCCGAATTTGTGGTCGTGATTGAAAAGAAACACGGGTTTTTAACATATTTTTCAATGCAAAAATAGCCAAAAAAACTATGTTTTTTTGAGGGTAGAAAAAAACCTGAGGGTGATGGCGGAATTCTGACCTTGGATTCGGATTCATCTATCCAAAATCCATAGCATGTGACTACTCTTGTCCGTCGGACAAACTGTTTTTTTTTAGGGGCTGTGTAATCTTGACTTAAGATAGGGATTAGGAAATTGGAGATTCTAGTTAAAGATAAAACTCTATTAACTAACCAATCATTTTTACAGTTATCATCAACAATCTGCACTAGAAAAATCGTCAAAAGTTGATTAAATCTCAAAAACTTTTTTTAAAAATCATCCTTTTCAGTTGAAAATTGAACTGTTTTTTGAACAAATTAAAAAAATGATTAATAATGATTTTAATATTATTTATTTAATTGTTCAGTTGATAATTAGATATTTAAGAATATTCGGTAATAATTTGTCAAGGCTTTCTCGACTTGATCAGGGAATTTTTGAAAAGAATTTAAATTCTGAGTCGGAAAAGGTAAAATAACAAAAGAACTAAAACAGAAAATTGTGCAATTTTAACAAATTCTGAGCTAGAACTGGAGATTTTCGAAAAAAATTAAAATTTTAGATTAAAATAGGACCTTTTTCAAAAGAATTATCATTTTGACTCTAAGCATGCCATTTGCGACAAGAGAAAAACTTATCGCACTCAAGAAATCTTTTTACACAAAATAAATACCGTTTCGGTATTTAGTTTTTTTTTTAAACAGACTAAAATTTTTCTAAACTCAAATGTTTTTCAGTCAAATTAAAGCAACTGTTCAAGATGAAAATTTTAAAAAGTAGGTCGTATTGGATGAATGACAATAATTTTTTTTATTTTATACTCTTCTAACACAGATACAATTTAATTTAGCTATGAAGTGCAACTATGAAATAAAGTTCAATAAAACTTTTAAAGTGATATAAATATAATTGAGAATTATTTTAAATTTAAAATTGCTTTGAAGTCTGCTGGCATTATCAATTTTTCTACATCTTCTTAGAAAACAACTAAAGATAAAATCATGCATGTCTAATGATACGGCAGATAGAATTAGTTCAATTAGCTTATTCTATTCGCACGTGTTTATCAATGATAACAAGAAATACAAGGTAATTAGTTCCAAACCTTTTTTATAGTTCGATGTCATCATATCACGAAAACAATTCTCAGTAATTTGAGATACAATGATTTAAATGAAACATTTGGAATTTTGAGTTAGCATTTAAGATTACCTTCGATTACACAGGATTACTCTGGATTATATCATTGTTAAATTTCAAACAAAAAATAGAAATTTTCAACAAGAAATGTTGATTGTCTACCAAATTATCAAAATAAGAGGTGATCTTTCACCCAAAAAAAATGTTTAAACACAATTTTTGAAACTTACAACTTCTAAAATAATTTTGAACCCAATAGTTTAATTTTCAATAAAAACAAAATACATGATTTTTCAACCAACCACTTGCATTTTTGAATAAAAGAGATACATTTTTATCCAAAAATGGAATAGGTACATTTTCAGTTCAACGTCAACCAATTAGTTGAACTTTCGACCAGGAATATGGATTTAAAAAAAGGACGAACTTTTTAACAAAATACATAAATTTCTAATCAAATATTTAAATTTTCATAAAAATATTTCAGTTGTCAAGCAAGAGAATAGATTTTCAAGGAAGAATCTTAGTTTCCTACAGAATTTTTTTTTTAAATATATTAATTTTCAACTGAGGAAGAGAAATTTACACTGAAAATGAAACAGTTAAATTTTCAGGTAAAGAAATGAATTTTCAACAAAGTGGTTAAATTTTCAACTAAAAATAATCAATTTTCTACTAAAAGAGGAATATTTAAATTTTAAGTTGAAAAAATTAATATTCAATATGATAACTAAACTTTCAAATAAAAAGATGAATTTCCTAACCAATAAAATTTCTTTTTCTTTAAAAAAAGATGAATTTTCAACAAAATAGTTAAATTTTTAATCAAAGAAATGCATTTGCTTCAGAAAAGAATTAGAATTTGACTTGGAACAGGGAATCTCATGAAGAATGATAATTTTGACTTTGGGAAAGGCATTTTTTTTTTAATTTTAAAATTTTTACTTTGAAAAGGCAATTCTTGTGAAGAATTATAATTATTGTCAGGAGCCCCTGGCCGAATACTTCCATAGGAATGCCACGACAGCGCATCAACTTTTAAACTTATCATGATAAATAGTTTATTGCGCGTTCAACAATAAAAAAAAAACTATGAGAAAGGGTCTGCCGGAATTTAGAGTCGACAAAGACGTGCTCCGGTTAGGTGGCAGCTTGAACAACCAGATACTGCATCTGATTTTGCAGCAGGAAAAAAGTTTACTGCAGTTGCAGACTCTTGCATATTGCGCGGCGCGGCGGTCGCGTGTGCCAGGATGATGAGCATAAAACTCTGAGTCCGGGCTGCGAACATCAAGGCGATATTAGTAAATTAAGAGCAAAACTGGAACGGTTTTACCAATTCCGAAAGGGCAATCGGTCTCAGAGACTGAGACCCCATGCGGAGTAAATATTTCGGTCGATATTGGTCGAGCATCTGGGGAACTCATAGGTCTAGTTAAATGGATGCGACGTGGCTCCGTCTGGAAAAGGGCTGAATTGCACAGTTGCCTGGGGTGAATAATCTATCCATCTCAGCCTACAAAGTACATTGCATCCGGAAGAGGGTTAAGAACTGGAAAGTGCCTGGTCTGGATTGAGTGCAAAGCTTCTGTTACAAATACCTTGAGGCTCTGCACAGCTCTCTTGCTAGAGCCCTTCAAAACATCTTGGAGAACCCAGATCACTTGCCGTCTTTTATGACGGAATGACTAACGTACATGATTCTTCAAAAGGTACATGCTAATATTCCTAGTGATTACCGACCAATCACTTGTCTTTCGAACCTCTATAAGTGTGTCACGTGAGACAAAGTCCACATCGAAGAACAAAAAGGTTGCCTTCGAGGCTCCTGTGGCTGCGTGGACCAAGTCACAATTGGCATGGTTCTGTTGCAAGCGAAACACCATGAACGCAATTTTCACATGGACTACATTAAATACCAATAGGCGTTGTCCTCAATACCCCACGATTATTTACTTGAGGCCTTGTGCACACACGGTGCACAAAGATTAAATTTTTCACTGGTGGGGTGGTTAAGGATTCCAGGTCCTTGCTGAGGCTAAACTTATTCACCTCCTGTAAATGGGGGACATAATGGTTTATGCGAGCTCAAATTCGAGGCTGATCAACCTGATTAACATCTTGATTTAGTTCTCTTAAGACATCAGGATATCTCTAGGTTTGGACAAATGCAGAAAGTAGTTTCTGTTCCATGGAGAGATAAATACTCCACTGATACGACCGCGCTCTGATTGAGGCGATGACTAATAAATAATTGTACAGGTGCTTGAGTCCGGCCTCAGTGCCTCTCAGGTTACGCAATTCCGCGAATATTTTCAAAACAGGATTAACATCTCATTCTACGCCTGCAACTGTAGAGTTGAACTGTATTCCTCTTTAAAACTTGCAGCTTTTAATTTTCAGAACATCGGACATCTCAATGCTGAACAACTAGCTGCTCAATGGCGAGGTAAACAGCTGCACAAGCAACACTTCCAAAAGTTAGATTTTTTGCCTGGACAGTGATGCTTATTATTATTCGCGGTTTCAAATCGCTGCCGATTAGTTAAAAAAATAGAACAAGACTCTAAATAAAAATGCTAGAAAATGATTGAAAAATGAATAATTGTGGTATAATCGAATTTTCAAGTATTACAGAAAAAAACGCCTAACAATAAGACTTCTGTGAATCATAATTTTGTTTAAATTTTTATGAAACTTTTACGGTCGCATCCGTTAAGAAAATAAAAATAATCTTCGTAGTTTAGATAGACTTAGTTTTAAATTAATATAGTAAAAATGTAATCCTTTTCAAAATATGCAGACACGAAGCTATGAGAAATTTTTGACTCTAATTATTCCGTAAGTTTGAACAATATGAATTAAAATATTTAAGATATCATATTTAATTTTTTGATAATTTGGTATAGTTTTTGTTATAAGATTTACCGAAAATTGGTATTTGCGAAAAAATGTCCTCCTATTTATTTTCAGTATTATTATTCATTACACATCTACCATTTGGCTGTATTGTCATAGTTAAAATAAGATTCTTATCTTCTTTCGTTCTTTGCTGATGAAGAAACCCTGAAGTTCTAATACTTGCTAATCATCTTTATAAGAAAAAATTCACAATCTCCCAAAAAACTAAAATTTTAAAATTGATATTTTTAGGATTTATTATCGATCATAACTCCGATTATTCTATGGGGCTACATGAACCTCTTTTTGTGGGGATAATTAAACCACAATTTAATTTCGCTATTTTCCCGTTTTCTTGATTAGGACCTCAAAATGGTGCGAAATTATAAACGCAGAACGACAATTGGTTTAACTACGTGTGAAAGCATGAGAACAGCGATGCATTTTCATTTCACTGATGGATACAGCATTCGTCAAGCAGCTGAAGCTCAAAACATTCCTTATCCAAGTTTTCACCGTTACCTCACAAAAATAAAAGAAGGGCAGGAGACAGAAATAACTGCCGATTTCAAAAAACGTCGAATCTTTTCTGAAGAGCAAGGTAGAGTGCTAAGTGACTACCTCATCCATTGTTCACTAATGGGTTTCGGTGTGAGCAGCGTAGAATGCCGAAAAATCGCTTTCGAACTAGGCTTCAAAAACAATATCCGCATACCACAGTCATGGCAGGCAAATCAAACACCAGGAAATGATTTCTTTTTCGGATTTTTAAAAAGACATCCAATCATAAGCTTCCGGAAACCAGAAAACTGCAGTTTGTCCCGAGTTACGTCCTTCAACGCTCAACACGTCAAGATTTTTCACGAACATATGCAATTTACTCACCAACGTGAGCCCAGATTTTCAGATCCATCACATATTTGGAATCTAGATAAACTGCTACAACAACTGTTTTCACTAAACCTCCAAACGTCATTGCTGCCAAGAACTCTAAGCAAGTTTCTCCAGGTACAAGTGGAGAAAAAGGCACACTGGTCACAACATGTTATTTCGTCAACGCTGCTGGGAATTCTTTGCCTCCTGCTATGGTATTTTCATGAGTAAACTTCGTCCCCACAATGTTTAATAACTGCGTTCAAAACACACTGGGTCTTGCCAACCAAACGGGATGAATGACTGCATATCTTTTTTTGAAAGTTATGAAGCACTTCATAAAATATTCAAACTCATCAAGGATGAATCCGAAATTGTTTATTTATGATAATCACGAAAGTCATTTGTCTCTTGCAGTTTTGAATCTGGCAAAAGATAATGGCGTTACAATTCTGACTTTGCTACCCCTCACATCTCGCAAACTGCAACCATGGAACAAAACTTGATACAGTCCATTCAAATTCGCCTAAAATCGCTCTCTCAATTCAACGATCAAGTCATTGAAACAACCACTCACGATCTATAAAATTGCAGAATGTGTGCACTCCACTCACGGTGCTTCAGTAACTCCATCTCACATGCAATCGGGATTTGCTAAAACCAAGATTTTCGCATTCAATCCGAATAGATTCTCTTCATCAAACTTCCATGGCAGTGAATTGACGAACAAAGAAATGACTACAGTGGTCAACGTTCACAGAAAATCGACCAATTTAACTCTGGAAAACAAAAATGAACCGAGAAATGAACCTGAAAAGTCTGCTGACCTCGAGAGAAAATTGATTGAGGAGAAGCAAAAGAGGAAGAAGTCTTATGAAAAACTTTCAAAATAAAGGAAATAAAACAACAGTCAACTGCGCTGAATCTTTGGCATTAAAGTTCCTCATACTATGTTTTCTGTTTCACATAACTTTGAATTTGAACGAATAAAAAATAATTGAATATGATTGTATACTAATCAACATTTCTTTAAGATTATTTGTAATGATTTTGTAACCCAAAGAGCAGAATTCATACTTTAAAATAACGTTTTGACTAGCTTAAAAGAGACGGGTTTAAGTATCCCCAGGGGTGGGGATAATTGAACCAAAGACATTTTTTGTAAAATGTCAATAATTTGCATTTGATAACAGACTTATTTATAATACTTCAGGAAGTTATTAATGAATGTTTTGTCTAAAACATAAATATACGAAACATAATTTGTAACAATTTTCCTTAAAAATACAGCGATTAACAAAAAAAGTGGTTCAAGTATCCCCGCTCTCCCTTATCAGAATTTAACATTCTAGCATTTCAGAAGCTTTGACTATTATAGTATTATCATAGTTCAAATGAAAATCTTATCTTATTTCGTTCATTGCCGATTAAGTAACCGAGAAGTTCTAATATTATCGAATCATGTTGACAAGAAATATTTCACAATCTCCCAAAAACAGAAAGAATATATATATATGATGCCCATATAGACTTGATACGTGTGGGAGTAATTTTTACAGCTTACCCTTGAACAATTTTAGATTTCAAAATATTCTGAAATGTTTGGTCTCAATTTTTGTTAGGATTAAATGTAATACTTTTATTTTTAAACATTGTTCATTGCTTTGTTTCAATTTCCCACCTACAAATCGTCTGGGTTTTAAATTCTGCGAAATATCAAATTGACACACTTGATGGTTGCACATTTTTCAATTTCCTAACAATTTTCAACATTTTAAGAGATTTTAAGGTATTTAATGAAATTTCACATAGTTGAGCGGATTTGATTGAATCTTCAAAATTTGAACAGTTATTTTTTTAGAAACCTTTAATGAATAACTTTAGTTTTATTTACATTGGAGGAGTTTTCAAGGATTTCTACTTATTTTAATATATTCTTGTGATTTCCAAAGATTTCAATGAATTGTAAGGGAGTTCATAAAATTTATAGAGAACCTTAGGGAGTAAAATTTTTATTACAAGGTACTTCTACGGATTTCAACAATTTCAAGGGACATGAAGGAATTCAAGAACTTTAACAGGATTTTAAAGATTTTAAGTTGTTTTAAAATATTCCAAAGAATTTTAAGAGATTAAAAAAATTCTTAAGAGGCTAAAAGGTATAAAGTGATTTCTACCTAATTTTGCTGAGGTTAATTTATTAGCGGTTTACACATTTTCAACATTGGATTACATGTCAGAGGATTTCAATGAAATTTCAAGCGATTCCAAAGATACGAAGGGAATTCACAGAATTTGATTGCGTAAGGTTTATTTGCGCAGAATCGCTATTTGTGTGTGCTTTCGTATGATATTATGAATATTCTATAATAAATCGTTTCTTTTTGGGGTTTTCACTTTGCACGTTAATTGCTTGAATATTTTTGATTATTCATTTCAATGCTGAACATATAATAATCCTTTTCTATATGATGATTTCATTTAATGAATGTCCTATAATCGCAAGTAAATTTCAGGGAATTCATTATAGGAAAATAATTATAGGCCTGCACTGATTACTCTGTCATATATATTTATATTGATAATGTAATAGTAATACTACTTTTTTGAAAATTACAATCAATTACATCAGAGTAACTCTGTCAGAAAAGAACAAATTAAGATAACAATTTTATTTGAACTATGATAATACCGCCGAATTGATTATGTGTTTCACGTGTCGAATGCGAGGAATAATAATGAAAAAATAAATACAAATTTGGAATACATTTTATTACAAAATAGACCAAATGGTTGCAAAACTAAATGTAAAATCTTAAATATTTCCATTGATATTGTTCAATTGTAGAAAATAATCATTGTCAACAAGTTCCTTATACATTCGTGACACCATATTTTGAAAAGGGTTCAATTTTTATTATTGTATTTATTTGTAGTTATTAAAGCAAATTCCTAGGGCTACATAGCCCTATGAGGAACAGGATCATATAATGTCATTATACATTTTTGCAAGCATTGATCGGTATATTTCTTGATTAATCTTATGATTAAATCGATTAACTAAATAAAATAAATAAATAGATTCGACCTCAGAGTATTTATAAAGTTAGATATGAGATTGATGCATTGTAATTTACATTGAGTGATTAATTAGTAGCTCCTGTGCATTTCAAGGTAGAAATGGAAAGGAAAAAACTGGAAAAACATTTAGTAATTGCGAATTCTCTTTTCTTAAAGCTCCTTCGCTTTAACGAACAGATTCTCATCACGTGTTTTATGAGAAAAGAAGGTTGAAAGCAACTTTTAGGATCTAATTTCAAAAAAATTTTGTTATTCAATATTTTGTGTACCTTGTGTGTTTTTTCCGAAAATTTAATTTCTTCATTTGTAAGTTCAATTTTCACATTTTTGGTTAAAGAAATTTAGTTAATCATTTTTTTCTTAGCTTGTGTCGTTTGTCCAAAAATTTAATTGATTTACTATTAATGTTGTTTGTTTACGAATAAAACAAAAACAACGCGTCCCATCGAAAAGTGATTCATGACAAATTTTTAGAACTTTTTGGGTACATAATTTGTATCTGCTTTTTTTTGTATCTTGCATAGTTTGAGCGCTAGATGAAATTTTTTATTTTTCGAGGGAATTCAAAAAGTTGTTATGATAATTTTGTATGCTTTCACAATTCAACGCTCTTCCCCTTTTAAATTTTTTTCATATCGTGCGTTGTTTGGCTTAAGATTTTAATTTTCGTTTTTTTTCTGTTTAATTTTGCAAATGATGTTACTCTGATCATTTTATTCTTGTCAACAAAAAAGTAGGGATAAATTTTCCCACTTTTCCATTACTACGAATAGCCGTATGTAGAATTTTTATATGAAAAGAACATTTCTCAAAAATTATGGAAATGCTCTAACTTTGTGAATTTTTATCCAAAATAGCTGGCTAATGAACTCTTCCTTTCCTTTCATGTCTTAAAAAAGTGTGCCAAAGCTGAATCCAATCTGATCATTTTTTCAGACATATAGACATATAGAAATTCAACTAATTCGTTGAAATCTGATGAGCCCTTCAAAGAAATATTTATTTGATTCATTGAGTTCGTGCCTTGAATTAATCAGGATCCATTTGAATCAATTAATTTGTCCATACTTGGATCAAGTCTTTGGGTATATTCAAATTGAAGAAGTAATTATTTAATTTAATAGAATGTTATTTTACTTTAAAGTATACTTCTTTGATAAAAAGAGTTGATGAATTTATACATTAATGAACTGGGAAATATCTCAACTAATCGAATTTGTGATTTTCCACTAATCTTTGGTGGCTCACTTTTCGCTAATCTAATCTGCAAAATTTCGCACGTAAGTAGTTTTTGAAAAAAATTTCAGTTTAGACAGACCTCAAAGTATATTTTGCATACCAAAAAAATAGTTTAAAATAAAAAACAGGACAATATGTATAATTAATTTCGAGTCCATTAATCCACTGCAATTTAAAAATTCTAAGAAATTCTTGTTTTTCTGAACTTTGTTTAAACAAGCAGAAAGCAATGTTTCTAAATTGAGGCAGGCTACGTCACGTTTACGATTTCACAATATGACCTTCATGTTTCAATATAGATGAGAATGATACACTATCGCGTTATTTTATCAAGCATTTCTATTTTTCAAGTTTTCCATGTTCATAACATTTTTTCAAATAATATTTCCAGTTATAACTAATTTTCTTTTTGTCAAGCAATTAGTTTTCCATCATCAAGTTGGGAAATGAACTGAGTACTCGAGCTAATAACTTTCTACCAATCTTTAGTGGCTCAATTTTCGCTAATCTAATCTGAAAAATATCACTAGAAATTAGTTCAATTTTAGCAATTTTGATTCAGAGGCAAAAAGGGTCCCTATCATCTCGCATGCGGCAAGCCTCTCTGCGGCATGTCACAACTGCGGCATCTCTACCTAGCGGCATCTCTCACTAGTGGAAAGGGATTCGACCAATATTATTTCTGTGGCCAGTCAGAGGAGTACCTTCCCGCCCCCACCCCTCCCACGAGACGTTGGAAAAGGGGTAGGGGTTTGACCAACATTATTTCTTTGGCCAGTCACAGGGGTGCGATGAGAGATGCCGAAAAAATGTCAATTTCACTGCAAGAAATGCCGCGCGGGAGATGGCGGGAGAGAAGCCGCTAGATAGAGATGCCACAGTTGTGACATGCAACGTACAATTTTGCAGTTTTACGAAAATGTGCTGTTAATAAAACTCTTTTCACCTTCGTTCAGCAACTCATAATCTAGAACTCAAATTTCCAGTTTTTAATAACATTCAAAATTAGATTTGATAGAACATTGGTTATCTCCTGAAAATCGGCTAAATAAGGTTTGATTCGTTTTTCTGTTCCACCCCTTATTTATATTTAAACATTTCGGTTAATATTTTGCTGAGATTTTTTATTTCTGATTAATCTTTCAAAATTGATTCAAATTCATCAATTCAGATTATTCTAACTAAAAGAAACCTAGACTAGACATATACGGATTTTCAACCAAAAATGAGTACTTTTTAACAAAATTATGGAATTTTCAACAAAAATGATGAATTTTCAAGAAATTAGTAGGCGCAACCTACCCAACCCATCTTTCCGGCTAACTCCACCATCTACACATTATCTATCTTCTCTGAGTTTGAACCTAAGCATGCTAAATTGACTACGGTCGGTAAGATAGAGACCTTGAGATACTTAAAGTATTACCATGAAGGGATAAGAACTCAGAGAATACCGATAAATTAGCATATGCTCAATCATTGAGAGACTGTAATTGCACACTCTACTGCTATGAAATAATTATATCTATTATCATGCGAATGTACTTATAATCTTAACAATTTAAAAAGTAACAAGTTCAAATTTAAATCCAAGTATAAGTACACACGTGCGACTAAAACCTGAAACAATAATTTTAAGGATATATTTTACAACATTAATATAAAACCTAAATAGTAAGTGAAAGAACATGTACAGTAGTGTGGGATTTATAATAAAGATTTCTAGATTAGTGTAAAAAACTGTTTATTCAAACAACGTGAAAAATTATAGAAAAATAAAATAGGAATCAGAAGAAATGAGTGACCACGTCTTAATCGTCATAGTTTCGTCGTAACACTGACTTCGAGCACGATCATGATTCACGAAAAGCCAGGATGTTTATACTTCATCGGAGGTCTAGTGGTCGACAAGGCGTTATGAATTCTTACACATATACTCTCTTAATTTACTGTACGTTATAGTCTCTAACTTAAACTCGAGCTTAAACTAAACATGGATAATTTGGATACCACAATCGGCCACCCTGAGTTAACATCTGACCTCAGATGTTGTCATCACTATCGCTCTCAGATGATTCATCACTGGAGCCGTCGA